>WNGS01107702.1:0-12442 GCA_020271785.1 Procambarus virginalis | reverse complement strand
ATATACAATCAAATCATTATGGATTTATATTAATCACATTCCCCATGCATACTTTTGATAGTCCATTTTTCCCTTACATATAGGCTATTCCAGTTCACATTATTTCTGACAACCTCCAGCTGAGAAGGCACTACTTTACCGGGCGGAGTATTACTGGTAACTCGCGGCCTCTCTAATCTCGGCTGTGGATTTATTCTAATAAACACTCTCCACTGAGTCCACCAACATTTTACAACCGAAACCATCCTCCACAGGAGGTAAGGTTTGTAACACATAACATGTCGTAGCTCAGTCGATTAAGGGAGCGTCTGGGATGCTCTGGGACACAGGTTCGAATCCTCGTCACGGCTCTTGTGGATTTGCTCATTTGATGCATCACGTTATTGTGATTTCTGTGTGTAATGAAGTAAGGGTGAAGAGGGAGAACAGCCTATTGACATAGCTCGAGTGCATGGGGGAGTTGTGTAAAACCCTGGTTTGTGCCTCGGAGAGGCTGCAGGACCAAGTAAGTTCAGTAGAACTTCGGTTTCAACTCTCTTTACCATGTCGTAGCTCAGTTGATTAAGGCAGTGTCTGGGATGCTCTCGGACACAGGTTCGAATCCTCGTCACGACCCTTGTGGATGTGTTCATTTGATGCATCATGTTATTGTGATTTGTGTATGTAATTAATATTATAATAGCCTATTGTGCATATATAGGCATAGGTTAGGTGTTTAGAGTCTGTTAGCGATTATTTGAATTTGTAGTACGCGGGTGAAGCATTTACAGCGTTGTGGTTGGAACCAAATTCGTCAGTGAAGTACTTGTTTCAAAAGTGTTTTGACGTCTTCAGTTGTGAGTCGTGTGTAAACCGTTTTTCATTCATAAACGGGGTTTGGCGGGTGCATGGAATAACTTTTGGGTCTTTGTTTGGAGGACGGGCTGGGCATTCGTCATAGGGTCGTTCGAGATTTCCCTACTTCGGGGTGGTCCTCCGCCTGAAACCTTCCCATAATGTCGTACCTATCTGCTTCTGGTCCCAACCTTTCATAAAGAGGTGGGCTATGTTTAGTTCAATCTTCTTCATTTCTCTTGTATGTGATGCCTTGAGGAGCACCGTGTAGGTTGCTATGCAGGCTCTGGCTTGTGATAGGTTTACCTTATTGATGAAGTTGTCAAGGCCTGGCAGGATCGGGAGACCTGTAGGGAAAAAAAGTATAAAATGCCTGCAGGGTGAGATAGTCCGGAACTGTTTCTAGTCTCGTGGTGCGATGAATGTGGAAGAGTTTCTTTCAGGTACTCTGTGGTCGTAAAGATAAGCTTTACAAGTGCTATTATTTCTATTTCCTCAGGAAGGAAAAAAAAGATCTACTTCAAAGCGGGTCTCATTTTCCATCACTTTATGTACCATAGCAGTTATGTTATGTACCTGGAGTAGTCTTCTGGGTCCAAGGGAGAAAGTGAAGTAGTTCAGTGAATTCAGCCCTGCCCCTGTCCAGACCCGCTTGTCCCTCCAATCTCCGTGTAGGGAGCCTGCTGGGAGTTATGGTCTCTGTTGATACTTGTGTAGGGTTTCAGCTAGCCTGTCGTTCCATTCTTCCTCTGAGAAATGGATTAGGGAGTTCTTAAGGGCGTTCTTCAGTGCTGGTGGGAGGGAGTCGGAAACAATTGTTTGAGGGTCCATTGGTCGTTTCGCCCTCGAGGTCGAGGGTAACTTTGGTGAGATTTCACGTGTCCTTTACGTCCTTGCCGCGTCGATTTCCATGTTACCCTGGGTGGTGGCTATACAATTTATTATAAATATCTCCTAACACCTAACTGTTTTCTTCCCCTCCCCAATTCTTTGTTATTTTTCCCTTTTTGGCTCTAATGTGTGGATTGGGAGGAGAAACAAAAGATAGTATTCTCCCAGAAACGAGGTCCGTGTCCTGCTCACTCGTAATGGAGGATCAGTGGAAACTTCGTGCCTTAACTGGACGAAAGAGCTATTTTTTGCCCCTTCAGAATTCCCCCCCCCCCTGGTTAGAGGAGAGGGAATAATGTTAGGGATGAAAAAGTGGGGTACAGCCGACTGTTTCGTAGGACCTTTGTCCGTTACTCTTCAGCCCTAGTGATGCGGAATTTAAAGGAATTCATTGTACATTAAAGGGCTGCCTTCCTTCATCACTAATCTCCTTGGGCAAATACCGAAAAATAAGATAAATTTAAAAATGGGATTAAATATACAATCATGGAATTGTACTTAATGAGTGAAGATGAAGGATGTCTCGATGATATCATTTGAATATTTGGGGATTAGATGCAACTGTGTCGGTCGCCAAGGTAACTGCATTTTGGCATAATGGAACCCTGCTGTTTTAATCTTCTTTGGTGAAGTAGTAGGAGATGGAAGGGAGCGTCAGGAAGAGCAAAAGGCTCGGGCTGAAGCGAAGTGTCACAGAGGTAACGGAAAACGTCCCGGATGGAAAAGAAGCGTCGCCTATGAAACTAAAAATACCTATGTCAATGACCGAACGTTGGGAACAAATTAAGACACCCCCTGTGCAATGACTGACCCCCCTCTTGCAAAAAAGTCATTGTCATAACTCCCACTACTGATCACATACCAAGGAAGAATCTTCATTTGCAGAAAGTGTAGATAAATGATAGGATATCATCATGAGCCACCAGTATACAGGGCTGCTATAGTGAATCCAAATTGCCCACAAACTACAAGGCTGAGAAAAACCTAACCTAACCTGCCCTTATTTACAGTGCATTAAAGGAGTGGGTGGGGGGGAGAGGGGGTTTATTATAAACTGTTGTACATGAATGAAACTTAAACATGGTTCTAGTTTGTACAGATCAGTGCGAACATTAAAAATATTGGGACTGGTTAATTAGGGCTTACTGGATACAATTTGGTTCAGCAAAACCCCATCACCTAGCAATATGTTTTGCCTCATCAATTAGTATTGTGATTATTGTTACGGCCACAATGGGACGCAACCGGGTTCTTTCTTTGGTGGTACGAAAGATCTGGTATCCGGCCCCAAGGTAGTAGTGGCTTTCAAGGGGTGAGCTCAGTAACGCAAGTAAAACAAAAGGGGGAGGTATATAAAAGACAACAGTTCATCACTTTATCAATATATAATTACTTTCCCATCACCATATATATATATATATATATATATATATATATATATATATATATATATATATATATATATATATATAATATTCTTAGAAGGAAGTATTACTACACTATATTTACACCGTCTCTCTCTCAGAAGACATTAAACACTCGGCGAAGCTCAATTGATGCAGTCTTGTACCATGTTTCCTCGTTCGTGGTACTACTCTCAGTAGGTACCGGGAAACAACAATGAGTCTACCCTGGCCACAGGCCAGCCAAGCCACAGTCCCACTAACTGCCTCTTTGTGAAGGCCCACAGTCCAGCCTGTTGCTGGCAGGTACCAATCAGCTTCGCGCTGCTGTGCCACTTCACTTGCAGATACAAGAGTAGCGGGCCCTAGGCAGAAGCTTCGTGCAACTCGCGGGTTGCTCTCCTCTTTGGCACCTCAGTCAGTTGTCTCTTCTAGTAGCCAGCCCTGGGTACGGCGAATCCCATCACTGCCACTCCACAGGCAGACAGTAGAACACTTTACAGTTCTCTTCCGGCGGCGGCTCACTGCTTTCGTAAAGCAGATTGGTGTAGAAACCTTGGCTGCCCTGGGTAGACTGGCTGTCCTTGTATCACAGCAGCCCTACGTCGACTCTATGAATACAGACACGTCATCAGTACACTGGGTCACTACATGGGACCACTAGGAAACATCACTTACTGACGTAGACACATACATATAACTCCGCTTATGTTAGATGGCGCTGCTTTTCTAAACACCATCTCACTAGAGGTCAGCACCAGCTACCTCACGAGCCGACTAGGACAGGAATCTAGCGCCTATCGCTGGTATATCCCCGTCATCACTAGATGGCGTTGGCCATGCTGTGGGGGTTTCGGGAGCGGACTCACAGATGGCGTTGACGTCACTGCTCCGTGCTCTGACGATGAGTTTGGGTTTGTAACAATTATATAAACTGCCATGTAAATACAACACACTAGATTGTTGAGCCATTTTAATCACACAATGTTGAGATAAGAGTGAACTCAGATTTACCAGTTTGTCCAAGGTTCACAAACTTGGTTGTTGCAAGAGATCGAATACATACACACTGCTGCAGACGAGCGAGTTCCTGATGAAAATGGGATCAATTGTTTCATATTTTTAAGCATTGATTGATATTAAAGGTTTAAAGAACTGGGGAAAGTTTAGCTAGTCGTTAAGAGTAACAAGTGAATTTCTAATTTCCAGTTCAACTTTGGGGGGCATGATAGTAGAACGAATATTTGGCTTGCCTGCCCTAAAGAGATCCAAAAATTTACGGGTACTGTAAACACTTCCCAATTTTATATGTAACTATTTTTTGTGTAAAATTTTGTTAAGGCAGCAGACCTTCAGAGCTGCAAGAAACATTCCCGAAAATACTGCTCACTTAACTTCATGATGTTGATTAGAGTAAAAATTAACAAAGTTTCCTATACACAGTTTATAGGTTTCCTGTAAACATCATATAAGAAATTCCTGCCAAATCTGACTCTGATGTTCATTGGGGATTTGGCTGCCATAAAGGTAAGGTGACCTCGTGGCTGGCTGCGGCTGCTTTCCTTTTCCTGTGAGTGCTATTACATCCTTTTAAATTTGTTGAATTATTTCCTCTCTGGTAACCACTAAACTTAAGATAGTGTTCATAAAGTTTTTTGATACTTTGTCTTAGAATATAGTCATTTAAATTATTTTCTTTGTCATGAGTTATTTGACATTTTTTAATGACCAGGTATTGTCTGTAATCTTTGTTTCATCTTTTCTGGTGAAACCTTTTTTTTTTTTTTTATATATTTCTAACAAATACTTTTGTCATTATTCGTTTGTATTAAGCCATTGGTTTTCTGATAAGGTTCTTTAGTTCAATGGTTATCCATTTTGGGTCACTACTATTTACTCTAAACAATCTATAGTGTGCCTCGTTCCTGCACTTTATTTTTATTTTTTTTAATTAAAACATTGCTCTACATCGTAAGTGACCCGTCGGTAAACCAGATGTGTGGCAAGAACTGCCAAAATCCCATGTACAAGTCTGCCAAATTTATAATTTGCAAGGAACCCATAAATATATGAATCAGATGTGAGAAAAATCAGGCACCTTAAGTTTCTCTCAAATAACTTTTCCGTGTTTTGTTTAATGTAATTTTCCAAAGATCATTATTCCCTAATTCACTCCCTGTCCAGCCACTTGGGCTGGACGGTTCAGCGATGGTCTCCCTTCGTGCAATCCCCGACCATCCAAGTGGTTGGACACCTATTCCTTCCCCACCCTCCTTTCCCATCCCAAATCCTTATCCTTACCCCTTCAAAGTGTTATAAAGTCGTAATGGCTTGGCGCTTTTTTCTGACCATTCCCTTTTAAAATGCTTCTTATCAGTGTCACCGTTACACAAGTCTATATTATCTTACTGTTTTGGCACAATATTATTTTGCCTAATGAAAGTTATAAATTAAAACAAAATCCTGTTTGGCAAGTAAAGTTTATTGTACTAAAATTAGTCACAATGTTCACTTTTAGACCTAGAAGCTACATATTAATTCCCATAAAAGCTGTTCTTTTCTCTCGAAGTTTGGTGGATTATGTGCATCATTAGAAAGATCATTTTTCTGATCGGGGAGAAAACACAAGCCAGTATGGGGGGACTTATTTATTAATTATTGTAGAGAACAACCGCTGTACCACAATATAATCGATGTCGTATAACATAACTGAGTAGTATACCAGTACTGCAAAGATGCAACTAAAGAGAATAAGTCGTAGCACATTATTAACAGAGCCTAGTGCCAGTTAGGCTATGCAATGTTCCAGTACACACAATCAGCTTAATGCTATAATCAAAGTACAACACCAGTGTTATAATTTGAGTGGCACAGCCAGTACAGTTTGTATATAAAATATATATTCTGTATATACAGAAGCCATAGAAAAGATAGATAAGAATTTCCAGGGATAATGATATGCTAGTGCCTAGCTTCCATGTAAAATCTGCAACCCCCAACTTGCACTACAAGTGTGCACTTGACATATGGTAAGTAGCTGCGGGCAGCCCTAGACTTGGGAATCCGGCGCAGTACCCCCACTCTGCAGGCCAGCGCAGTCGGTCCCCCACCCCCCTGAAGGGCGAGGTGCCCACTGGCTGCAGAAGTAACTTATCTAGGGAGTGGAATAACGTCAAGCCTGACGTAGGAGTGGAACACGTCACTTTTCCATCTGCAGACTGCTCTGATTGTCGCCGACGCGAGGCCATCCTTGGGCATCTGTGTGGCCCTGCCAATTCTGAAAGAGTGAGGGGCGTAATCATTTGGAAGCAGTCCCAAGGCTGCAATGGTGGCACGGAGCACCCTGGAGAAATCTTGTCTGGTGACTGGTGCGCCCGTCTCGTCTTGGAATATACCTGGTTGATACCTGGTTGATGGGGTTCTGGGAGTTCTTCTACTCCCCAAGCCCGGCCCGAGGCCAGGCTTGACTTGTGAGAGTTTGGTCCACTAGGCTGTTGCTTGGAGCGGCCCGCAGGCCCACATACCCACCACAGCCCGGCTGGTCCGGAACTCCTTGGAGGAATAAATCTAGTTTCCTCTTGAAGATGTCCACGGTTGTTCCGGCAATATTTCTTATGCTTGCTGGGAGGACGTTGAACAACCGCGGACCTCTGATGTTTATACAGTGTTCTCTGATTGTGCCTATGGCACCCCTGCTCTTCACTGGTTCTATTCTGCATTTTCTTCCATATCGTTCACTCCAGTACGTTGTTATTTTACTGTGTAGATTTGGGACCTGGCCCTCCAGTATCTTCCAGGTGTATATTATTTGATATCTCTCTCGTCTTCTTTCTAGTGAGTACATTTGGAGAGCTTTGAGACGATCCCAATAATTTAGGTGCTTTATCGCGTCTATGCGTGCCGTATATGTTCTCTGTATTCCCTCTATTTCAGCAATCTCTCCTGCTCTGAAGGGGGAAGTGAGTACTGAACAGTACTCAAGACGGGACAGCACAAGTGACTTGAAGAGTACAAGCATTGTGATGGGATCCCTGGATTTGAAAGTTCTCGTAATCCATCCTATCATTTTTCTGGCTGTCGCAATATTTGCTTGGTTATGCTCCCTAAACGTTAGGTCGTCAGACATCATTATTCCCAAATCCTTTACATGCTGTTTTCCTACTATGGGCACATTTGATTGTGTTTTGTACCCTGTATTATGTTTAAGGTCCTCATTTTTACCGTACCTGAGTACCTGGAATTTATCACTGTTAAACATCATATTATTTTCTGATGCCCAGTCGAAAACTTTATTAATATCAGCTTGAAGTTTTTCAATGTCTTCAGCCGAGGTAATTTTCATACTGATTTTTGTGTCGTCTGCAAAGGATGATACGAAGCTGTGACTTGTATTTTTGTCTATATCTGATATGAGAATAAGGAAAAGCAGCGGTGCAAGGACTGTACCCTGAGGTACAGAGCTTTTAACTGCACTTGGACTAGATTTTATATGGTTGACCGTTACTCGCTGAGTCCTGTTTGACAGAAAACTGAGTATCCAGCGTCCTACTTTACCGGTTATTCCCATTGACTTCATTTTGTGTGCTATCACGCCATGGTCACATTTATCGAATGCCTTTGCGAAGTCCGTGTATATCACATCAGCATTCTGTTTTTCTTCTAATGCCTCAGTGACTTTATCGTAGTGCTCAAGTAGCTGTGAGAGGCACGATCTTCCCGCTCGAAATCCATGTTGGCCTGGGTTGTGAAGGTCATTGGTCTCCATGAAATTGGTGACCTGACTCCTAATCACTCTCTCAAATACTTTTATTATGTGCGATGTCAGTGCAACTGGTCTATAATTCTTTGCCAATGCTTTTCTCCCTCCCTTGTGTAGAGGGGCTATGTCTGCCACTTTAAGTGCATCTGGTATCTCTCCCGTGTCCAAGCTCTTCCTCCACACTATACTGAGTGCCTGTGCTACCGGCACTTTGCATTTCTTTATAAATATTGAATTCCATGAGTCTGGACCTGGGCCGAGTGCATGGGCATGTTTTCAATTTCTCTTTCAAAATTTAGTGCGCTCGTGTTGATATCAGTTATATTTACAGGGGTTTGGATATCACGCATAAAGAAATTGTCTGGATCTTCTACTTTCATGTTGTTTATTGGAGTGCTAAACATGTCCTCATCTGCTTTTTTAGATTTCACTAATTTCTTTGTCATCCTCCGTGTATGAACCTTCACTTGTACGAATAGGTCCAACTGGCAGTAGTTTTTGCTTTTGATTTCGCATATGTGAAGAAGTATTTTGGATTTTTCTTATTTCCTGAATTGCTTTCTGTTCTAACTGCCTTTCTTCAGTTTCATATGAGTGTTTCAATTTCCGCTCGATTTCTTCAATCTCCCTATTTAAATTATTCCTTCTTTGACGGGAAATTCGTGTCTGCATAAGCAGTTCCGTTATTCTTTCCTGCGTTTATAGTGTCTTCTGCGTTCTCTTTCTACGTGGATTATACCTTCGCTGCGCGCGGGGCGAGCTCTCGTTTGGATCGGTTTTTGTCTCTGGTGGGGAGTGTTCGGTCTTTGCTTTTCGGACGGTCCCGGTAGCCTTTTCGGATCATTGTTGGTGGTTGTCCGGGGGGTGTCCGGAGTCAGGTGCGGGTGGGGCCTGGGTGGTGGAAACTAAATTGTAGGTTGTTGCGGTGTCCGCGCATTGTGCGCAGTTTCGGGCTGGTGGGTCGGTATCGTTGCTAGAGAAATGATTTCTCTTCGTTGTTTGTTTGGTGGGAATGGTGTAAGTGGAGTGTCAGAGATTTTTTAAGGTTGTTGCGAAGAGGGAGGCTGCTGGGAGGTTTGGTCTCTTGCGGATGTTTCAGGCGCGTTTGTCGGTTTTGTATGAACGTTTAAATGTTGGGATTGACTGTTTCAGAGAAATTGCTGAGTGTAAGGAGCGTATTTGTGATTTGCGTGCGGTGTTGGCTGACGGGGTTCGGGTGCGTGCGCGTGTGGCTGAACGGGTGGATGGGGAGAGGATCTCCCCCTTTCTTTTGGAGAGGAGAAGGCTGTTCGGAGTTCCGTTCTTTTGCAGGGTCTACGGCGTTCCGATGGCACTGTGCTTTCTAGCACCTCTGGTGTTTTGCGATACGCGAAGCAGGAGTTGGAGACTCTTTATGGTGAGGTGAGTGTGGATGGTGGGATTGCGGCCTCCTTTTTGGATGCGTGCTCTCCCGGTTTGTCGACGTCGGAGTGTGCTGCGTTGGTGCAGGATGTCTCCATGCTGGAGATCCGGGAGGTGGTTTGGTCGTTTAAGTCGGGAAAGTGCCGGGTGCGGATGGCCTGCCCATTGAATTTTACCGCACTTTTTGGGATGTGTTGGGGGTGGTGGTCTTGGAGGTGGTGCGTGAGGGTTTGCGTTTGGGTGCTCTACCGGACTCTTTTTGTGACGGGATCGTGCGGCTGCTTCCGAAACAGGGCGACTTGAGTTTATTTGCGAATTGGAGGCCGATTACATTATTGAATGTTGATTACAAGATTCTTTCCAAGGTCTTGGCGCGTCGCTGTCGGGGAGTCGTTGCGTCAGTGGTCTCGGTTGAGCAATTTTGCGGTGTGCCTGGCCGTGCCCTGACGCATTGCAATGGTTTATTTCGGGACGTGCTTCTTTATGCGTCCGAATTTCGGCTTTCGGCGGCTATGATCTGCTTGGACTGGTCCAAGGCTTTCGACCGGGTGTCGTTGGCGTTTGTCTTTCGTGCTATGGAAAAACTTGGGTTCCCGGAGGTGTTTATTGGGTGGGTCCGTTTGTTATATGTCCGGAGTCGCAGTCGTGTGTGTGTGAATGGGTTTTTCAGTTCGTTTTTCGGGATTTGTCGTTCGGTTCGTCAGGGGTGTCCGATGTCAATGTTGCTCTATGTAATTTTTCAGGAACCCCTCTTCAGGGCAGTGAAAACGTGCCCCTTGATTGTGCCTCCTTGCCTGCCGTCCGGATTTCGGCTTCCCATTTGCGGATATGCTGATGACACGGTGCTTTTTGTTGCTTCGGAGGGTTCGGTGTTAGCTGTGCAGGATGTTCTTCTCCGTTTTGAGTCGGCCACGGGGGCTGTGCTCAATCGCGCAAAGTCGGGGTTAATGGGGATCGGTGCGTGGACCTCTCGCCTGGTGTGGGAGAGGTCGTGGTTTCCGGTGGTCTCCTCGCTGCGCGTACTCGGGGTTACTTGGTTTGCCTCCTATGACAGGTCTTTGGCCTGGAATTGGGATGTTGTTTCCCGTTCGGTTGGGGTTGCGGTTGGCCTTCTGTCGCGTCGTCCTCTGACCATTTATCAGCGCGGCTTGCTGGTTACGTGCAAGGTGTTGTCAAGGGTCTGGTTTCTGGCTCGGTGTTTTCCTTTGGATCGTCGTAAAGCCTTGCTTCTGGAGCGCGTCGTTTTCAAGTATGTGTGGTGTGGACGGTACCAACCGGTGCGTCGTTCGACGTTGGTGTTCGGGGTGCGTGAGGGGGGTGTTGGCATTCCTGACGTTTTCACGAAGGCCCGGGCCCTTTTCTGGGTCTCGTTGTATCAGGGGCTGGTGCTCGGCGGTGGTTTGAATACGCTGGGTGTGTTTTTCTGTTCGATTCGGTTTAGTTATTTAGTTGATTTGGGGTTTCTCAGGAGGTGGCTTTATCTACCCCCCTGTTTTTTCTTGGGCGGTAGAGATTCTTCGAGAACTCTGCCGTTTTCCTGGTTTTCTGTCGTTTTCTTGTAAGGCTGTGTATGAGGTGTTGTTGCCCCGGGTGAGGCCGCGGGTGGAGGGGTTGTTCCCGTGTTGGGATTGGGGTGCTATCTGGTCTTCTTTAGGGGCGAGGTTTTTAGCGCCCCAGCAGCGTGAATTGTTGTTCCGGTGTTTGCATCTGTCGCTGGCGACGAATGAGCGGTTGTGTATGTTGGGTCTGCGTGCCTCAGAGGCGTGTGTGCATTGTGGGTTATGTGAGTCGCAGGTGCATGTGTTTTATTTTTGTGGCCGGTTGCGGGGTTTGGTGGACTGGTTTCGGGATGTCCTGGAGGGGTTCTGTGGTCCTGGTTGTCGAGGTGATGTTTTGCAATTTTTGTTTTTGCACTTTCCGGGTTATTCGCGGCGTGTGCGTAATACTTTATGTGTTTTGGTTGCGGATTATGTGTTTTGTGTGTGGGTCGGGAGGCGCGAGGGTTTTGGGGTTACGCGCGTTTTGGGGTTTTTGCGGGGTCGCATGCGATTCACTTGGTGGTGGTTACAGCGGGCTTTTCCAGTGGAATTTGGTGGGTGGTTTACGGTTGCCTATGTCCGTGGGGTTGCCTTCCGGTAGTGCGGTTTGGGTTTTTCGCTGCTGTCCCCCTGTTGGGTGTCCTTGGCGGGGGTTGTGCATGGTTGTGTTTTTCCCGTGGTTTTGCGGGTGTGCTGCTCCTGTGTATGTGTGGTGTGTGGTGTCTCTGTGCCTCCCAGTGCGTGATTTGTCGGTGTGTGGGGTTTGGTCCATGCGTGGGCCGGGGTGGTTTTGTTTTTTGTTTTATACTGTGCTGTAAATTATGTACTCTTTATTTGGAGGCCGTAAATTGTTTTGGCCTGTACACTGTCTGTGTGATGTGTATTTTGTGGGTATGGCGTGGGTGGATGTGAGTGTGGGTGAGTCATGTATTTTACCGTTTATGTGATTTCTTGTTGTTGGGTGTGTGGTTCTTGTATGAAATTGTTTCTATGGGTGTGGTTGGTGTGTTTTGTGTGTGCGGCTTACCTTGTCTGTGGCCGTGTCCGTTTGTTGTTTGGTTGGGTGTAGTTTGAATGGTATTACTCCCCTATGTGGTTTACTCCAAATTTTTTGTGCGTTTAATGATCTTTTTTGCCGTGTTGTGTGTGTATATGTCTGCATCCTATTCTGCTGCTTGAGCCGTGCAACTGTGTTTGCACTGTTTCCGTGGTTTGTACGTTATATTTGCTGATTATTGTGTTTATTGTGTGCTTCTGTTTTGCGGTTATTGTCTTAGTTTTACTTGGAAATTGTTCCCGTTGTACATTTTGTTTACCTGTAGGTCCAAGTCCTCATATTTCTGTAAATATTGTCTGTGTTATTATGAATTCCTTTCAACGGGTGTATCCATATGGTTTATTGTGTTTTGTTCTAATGGTTTATGGTTATTAGGTTTTACTTTTATTGTGTTTGATTTTCATGCTATTTGTTCCAAATGTACTTGTCTTTCACCATTGATACCGTTGCTTATGTTGTGCTGTGAATATTGTCTGTTTTGTTTATGTGATTTCTCTTTGTACGTGTGTGTCTCAGTATTTATGTATATATTGTTCTTTATATAATAAAAAAAAAAAAA
>WNGS01107700.1:43544-90091 GCA_020271785.1 Procambarus virginalis | reverse complement strand
TACTATTAATACACAACTTGCACAAAATGTAATCAATACACAACTAGCCCAAATACGAACAATACATAACTAGCGCATACCATTAAATACACAACTTAACAATTCCACAAATACACATACAAAATATATACGATTAATACACAACTTGCACAAACAATACACGATTTGCAGGAATATAAACAATACACAATGGCAATCATCATATGACAGCAAATATATAATCTGCACAGTTAATACACAACTTGCACAAGTAAAATAATTGGTACTATATTACAAATACAATCACAGCCAACTAGGTCAAACAATGCTCATTTGCATAAATTTGTCTAGGTATGTTAGACGTGATTATAATATGCTGAGTTTAACCAACTCCCCAAAAGTCAGAATTTCACATATGTGAATGGTACATCTGACTTCCTTTGAGCTCAACATAAAAACAACATACATTTTCCATTAATATTTAAACATTATTATTGCTAAACTATTTATCTAACATATGTCCATTGTTTTTAATCCCTTATTAATACCTCCCTTGTTACGTCCTCTCTAATCATGTTACCCATATATATTTTAGCAAAACCATCCAATAGACTTATTTGTTCTAGCTTTAGTTATGTTAGGGTAGGTGGGGTTAAATGAAGTCAGTAATTTCTATGATAATTTAAGCAAATTTACTATATCCTATCAAATCATCCTATTAAAACCTAAATTCATATAAAACTATCAAAAAATATACATATACTACACAAATTAAACCAAATTAAACCTAGCAAAAGCTAAACTAACTAAATATTAGCATCCTATATCCTCACATACAAGCCTGTCACCTCTGTCCATACATTACATGAGTTGGATATAGCTCGAACCCAAATAGGTATTTTTATACTATTTATGAACGTGCTTATTCATTACCCCTAAGATATTATATATCCTACCTTACACAACCTCACCTAACCCGGCCTAGCATATCCAAAGCTAGATTTGATTAAAGTTGGCGAAATTTGAACTATCCCATCTAAATTCAACCTAATTTAAGACAATTTACACTAAATATACCCAAAATGTTTTGAATCATAGCTTAGCCAAAGCCCATTTCACCCCCCCAAGTTTTCACCTATTCCAACCTACCCTACACAGCCTTACATAACCTGACCTAACATATCCAAAGCTAGATTTGATAAAAGTTGGGAAAATTTAAGCTATCCCACCTAATTTAAGACAATTTCCACCAAATATATCCAAATGTTTTCTATCATAGCACAGCTAAAGTCCATTTTAGCCAAGTTTTCACCTATTCCAACCTAACCTAACCTGACCTAACATATCAAAAGCTAGATTTGATTAAAGTTGGCGAAATGTAAGCTATCCCACTTAAATTCAACCTAATTTAAGACAGTTTCCACCAAATATACCGAAATGTTATGTTTCATAGCACAGCCAAAGCCCATTTTTCCCACAATTTAACCCCATTCCATCTAACTTCCATTATCCGACATCCAGTCTTGGGCACAACATCTCCCATTCACAAGACCATTTCATAGAGCTAGTGCTCTGTTCTAGCTATTTCCAATTTCCAGATTAGTTTTCTATCATTAATCTTACCAAACCAGCCTAATCTAATCTATCCTAACACAACAACATTGGATAAATTCATATAAATTACCCCAATTTGTAACAATTCCACTAAACTATCCTAATTATATCAAACCAAACCCCACAAATTCCACTAAATATCCCAACCCATCCTCCGAATAGACAGTACGTTTTAATGCTAAATGTAATAAGTACATATTCCGACGTATGTATTTAGTACATAATTGCACTTATTGGGCTGTTACAGTTACCGGCTGACCTCCCTATAATTTCCCGGAAACAATGAATTCATTTTCTTTAATGTAACGGGTGTGCTGTTTTCTTTTCTTAAATTTTGTGGATACTCAGTCAATTTTGCCTATACTCGTATACTCAGCACAAATTTGGCCTTTATAATTCAAGGTATCATGAAAATTGCCCGCTTTTGAGGCAATTAATTATGGCAGAAGCAGTCACTTACATTCAAAGCACAGAATGTATCAGATAACAATTTAAATCCTTCTAGCTTTTGCTCGTTCGTCAATGAGAACTGATGCCAACGCACTGGCCAATAAACTGAATAATACTGGCCACTGAACAATAAACTGAACCTATCATAAAGAAGAACGACGACCATTGACCGTCTAGTGCTCTCATAGTATCTAACTGTAAAAAACAATGCCCAAGTCCTGACTATCAGTCAATATTTATCATCAACCACGAAGCGAAGCCAATCGGCCTCCAACATCACCTGTCATGCTCTCATCCAATTGAAAAAACTTTTCTGATTTTACATAGGTTTACCATGAGAGACACAAACACTAGTAGCCTTGAAGAGGAAATGAAATCGGCAGCGTGTCGAGGGTTTGCTTGATTATATTTTCCAGCTATACTTTAAAAGAAAAGTTAACAGCTGTTTGTCTTTTATGCTTCGGCGGGTAGGCTGTTCCACCGATATTTACCAACTCTCTGGATGAATACTTATATCACACAAACTGCACCTATCAGTAGGAAAAAACTAACCAGTCTCCAAATAACAGGACGTGATTTGGTTTTTCAAGGATATATTCATTTTCGGGTGTTCTACTTCAGTTGGGCCTGCTTAAGGCTTTTGACACTGTCGACCACCGAAACCTTCTTAGATTACATCATTATGGAGTCAGAGGTCACTCCCTGCAATACCTCAAATCTTACCTTACTGACAGGCTCCAGTAAGTTTTTGTGAATAATTCAATTTGTCCCACCCTACCCATCAACATTGTTGTTACTCAGGGCAGCATACTTGGCCCTCTCCTCTTTCTCATCTACATTAATGACCAAATGCCAAATGCCTCCCAACACCTCAAACCAATTTTATTTGCTGACGACTCAACCTTCATTTACTCCAGTCCTGACCCCCTTGCTCTAAATGTCACAGTGAATACTGAGCTAAATAAAGCCCATCTTTGGCTAACTGCCAACAAACTCACCCTAATATTAACAAAACTTTCTATAGTTTGTTTGGCAATAAATCTTCAAATCAAATAAATCTCAGGATTAACAATGCCCAAATTTGTAACAAAGTAGATGCAAATTCTTTGGCGTTCTCATTGACCGCAAGCTGAATTTCCAGGGACACATTGTAAATATATCTAAAAAAGTTTCAAAAACTGTTGGCATTCTTTCTAAGGTCAGATATTATGTACCCTGCCCTGGTGACACTATTACTCTCTCATCTATCCTAATCTCCACTTTGGTATTTATGCTTGGGGTTCTACGACCCAAAATCATTTACATCCTCTAATTACTCATAGGGACATAGGGCATAGGGACTGAAGTGGCCCCACCCTGGGCATAATAAACTGAATTGTCCCCCGCCTGGGCATATAACTGAAGTGTCCCCGGCCAGGGGCAAAGAAACGAAGTGGCCCCTGACTGGGCCATAGTAAACTGAAGTGGCCCCAGCCTGGGCCATAGAAAACAGAAGTTCGGTTTAGACTCATGGCTAAACCCAACCTGGACCCCGAGGCAACCCCTAGAGCAAGGAAGCCTCAGGGCCTGCCCACCCGGAGTGACGCCACCAGGCATGGACGGCTCCAGCCCGTGGGCGTGAGGAAGGCCCCACACATGCAGGCACGCCCGGGCGCGGCACGACGGTGGGCCAAGCCCCACCCCAGGGAAGGCCGCGCCGTTAATACACGTGGCTTAGCACCCAAGAGAGACAGGAAGGAAGCGACAGGCACAACCCAGGGCAAGCGCTCCATGGAGCGCCAGCCACGTGGGCGACGCCGACCGGGGCTTGGGCCCTAGGGACAGAGGATCACTGAAACCTGGCCACGTGACGTCGCCGCCAGGCCTCTCACAGGGAGCCCGACTGGGCACTCACGTCCGGGCACGGCACAAACCAGGGCCCCTAGGGACACGACTAGGGACGAGCTAGCTACTGATTGCCCGGCCACATGGAGCGACGACGCCGCCAGACGGGGCGACGCCTGCCCACGGGCGTAAGGGAACCCGCCGCCCTCCAGGGCGCGGGCGAACCAGGGCCCCTAGGGACAGCCTAGGGCAAGCAAGCCACTGAGTGCCTGGCCACGTGGGGCGACGCCACCGGCGGGGTGACGCCAGCCCGCGGGCGTAAGGGAGCTGGGCGCCCTCCAGGGCGCACCAGGGCCCCTAAGGACAGTGCCTAGGGGTAGAGGACCACAGACAGCCCGGCCACGTGGCGTGTCATCACCTAGGGCGACGCCAGCCCGCGGATGTAAGGGACCCCAGCGCCCTCCAGGGAACGCCAGGGTCCCTAGGACAGAGTACCGTGAAAAGCCCGGCCATGTGGGGCGTCACCACCTAGGGCGACACCAGCCCCGGGGCGGAACAAGCCCAACACGGGCACGCCACGGCACACACGCCCGGGCACGGCACTGAGGAAAAGGACCGCGCCGGACAACCCGCACGACTAGCGCCCTAGCTAGAGGCAAAAAGACCTGGAAGGAAGCTAGCTAGGGCGGCGCACACGGACAGCTAGGGACACGGTGCTGGGCACACACTAAATACTGGGGACAACCCATAACTGATCAAGGGGCCCCACACGCAGAGCGTGGAGGGAAACACGGACAATACTGTACCTTAGGATATGATGAGTTGGGCAGGCCGCCCCTGGCAAGGCACCATTGATCCATTGGGACTTGATAGCACTGTTTAGGCCAACTGAACCCAAGGTACCGATGACTAGTCTACGTGTCATTGAGGTGCGGTGCGGAGCGTTACGACGTTTTGTAAGTGAGCAGCTGCTTGCGTGTCATGAACAGGGGCCCCCCAGTCTGCGGACAAAGCTTATATAAACACTGGCTCGTTGCGTGTGAAGCTTGGGTGGTTAGACTCATCTCCCAGACATACGTTTTCTTCCCGCAGAAAACCCACCGCTTTTTTGGGGAAAAAGTAGTGTTCATTTAAATAAATAGTGAAAAAGTTTCAGATCAACATTAGCATTTAGGAACAAGATTTTGTACATGTAGATTGTACATTAGAATGTGTGGAGTGAGTGTATGTTTAGCATGTTAAGGGACTTAAATAGCAGGGCCGTGTGTTATCTGACAACAAAGTTTGTTATAGTTCGGATCCTGCATCCTCTCCGAGACACAAACCAGGGTTTTACACAATTCCCCCATGCACTCGGGCTCTGTCAAGAAGCTATTCTACCACTTTGTCCTTACTTCAATACACAGAAATTACAATAGCGTCACAATTCAGTTAGCCAAAGATGGACTTTATTGAGTTCAGTATTAACCGTCATTTAGAATAAGAGGATAAGGACTGGAGAAAATGAAGGTTTTGTCACTGGCAAATAAAATTGGCTAGAGGTGTTCAGAGGCATTTGGAAGGTCATTAATGGAGATGAGAAAGAGGAGAGAGCCAAGTACACACTGACATGTGGAACACAAATGTTTATGGGTAGGGTGGGAGAATTCAATTCATTCACAGAAACATACTGTAGCCTGACACTAAGGTAAGACTGAAGGTATTGCAGGAAGTGACATCTGACTCTATAATATTGTAGTTTAAGAACGAGGTTATTGTGGTTTACAGTATCAAAACTTTACGTACGTCAGGAAATAACCCAACATGGTACTCATTATTATCAAGAGCAGCATGTATCAAGTCCATACTAATCCGTGCATCATTGATGCGTTTTTTGGGTCTGAAGCCATATTGGCAAGAGCATATTGTGTTTAGATACATACGAGTAAAGTTGCTTGTATACTAACTTTTAAAATAATTTAGACAAGGATGACTGGATTGATATTGTCTGTAATTGTTGACATCAACTTTTAGGGACTGGGCTAACTTTTTTTGTTAATATCAGGAAAGGTGTGGAATTCAAATGATTTATTGTAGAGCAATGCAATGGCCGTAGCATGAAATCAGGAGGATTTTTTGTAGGTTACAGTTTGTATCTCAGCCATGGCACATGACTTTGTTTTAAGAGAAAGGATAACGTCATTAACATCAGAGGTATTAGTGTTAGTTATATAATATTGATATAATAGACTATAAACAATATATTTACCAGGTAAACTCAGGTAAATATATTGTTAAAGTTTAATGTCATGTTTTAAGTTCTAAATTAGCTGAGCGAGATAGCACCAGGTCGTAACTAAATAATAAACAGATATACAGTAATTCATATCCAGAGTCTGACTAATTTATTTGCCAGTGTTGATTCAGGGTAATATCAATGCCAGTCAGATTAATATAACTGCCAGAGTCAGGGTAATAAATGCCAGAGTCATGCTAATAAATGTACAAGATAATGTACTCACCTAGTTGTAATGTAGTCACCTAGTTGTATTTAAGGAGGTTGAAATTTAAAATTCAAAATTGATTCTTTGAAAAAGATTTAAAAAAAACATATATATACATATATATATATATATATATATATATATATATATATATATATATATTATATATATATATATATATATATATATATATATTTATATATATATATATATATATATATATATATATATATATATATATAATATATATATATATATATATATATATATATATATATATATATATATATACCTTTTAATATTTAAACCTTTTAATATAATTAACGGTTTCAAGCATTAAAAGCCACAATATAGGAAAAATCTCTTGAGAAAAGGTGATTTTTTTCACCCACATGATTATTAACATACGGAACTACTTACCCCCGAACACGTAAAAGGCAAAACTCTGCTATCTTTAAAGTACAGATCATCAAGGTAAATGAAGGGACCTTCTACAACCAGCCGGCTTCCTGTCTTTTTCAAGACCAATAGTATTTGTGGCTCTGAGGTAAACTCAGGTACAGTAATATAACTCTGTACAATATCACAGGAATGAATTCATGCTAGGCTAAATTGCTAACTCTCTCTGCACACTCTTGTATCGACTCCTAGCATCTTCAACTGGTAAGCACCACACTAAATACACACTAGGTAATTACAGTACAGTACATGTCATTCTTGACTAAATAATAAGAGTATCTCCAGCAAAACAAGAACATTATTTACGAGACTAAGGACACTTATATATCACGTAAGATGAAACAGTACATTGTAACAAGGTGTTATATCATTATATTAATATTTTTACTTTCTCGACCAATGTACCTTCTTTATATAAATAAATAAATAAATATATACACGAGAATATTCACATATATAAAATGTCTACGTATAAAGATTCACAAATTCTGAACTGACTACTAAAAAGGTCATTTGCTTTATCATCTGAATGCGCCAAACTGTGCCTTTTCATATTTCCAAACTGAAGTCGAACACGCGAAAATGAATATATCCATGAAAACTGGATCACTTCCTACTATTTGGAGACTGGTTAGTTTTTTCCTACTGATAGGTGCAGTTTGTGTGATATANAATGCTTCGGCAGACACAACTATCACAAGCAAGGAAATAGCCTAAGCAGGGAGATCGAAGAATCGAACAAACGTGAAGCGATCATATGATTCTGAGGAAATGGAATTGGAACAGAGAGCTATACAAGAGATAGGAAAAATCCGAATATTTTTTCACATACGCTAAATCAAAATCCAAACCTCGACCATATTGGACCGTTATTACAAATGAAGGTACGTACACAGAGGACAACAGAGATTAGTGAAATTCTAAGAAGCCAGTATGAGGCTATGTTTAGCACACCAATTAACAACATGAAAGTTGATGACCCAGACAGCTTCTTTATGAATGACATTCAAGCTGCAGATAATATAACGGATATTACCACAAACTCGGAAGACTTTGAAAGAAAATTGACAATATGCCCATGCACTCAGCCCCTGGGCCTGACTCATGAATTCAATATTCATAAAGAAATGTAAAGTACCAGTAGCGAGAGCACTCAGCGTAATATGGAGAAAGAGCCTGGATACAGGGAGATACCAGCAGCACTTAAATCTGCAGATATAGCTCCGTTGCACAAGGGGGGGAGTAAAGCCTTGGCAAAAAATTATAGGCCAGTTGCACTAACATCACACATAATAAAGTGTTTGAAAGAGTGATTAGGAATCAAATTTCTAGTTTTATGGAAAACAATGAATTGCACAATCCAGGACAACATGGATTTAGAGCGGGAAGATCCTGTCTGTCACAGTTACTCAACCACTATGACAAAATCACAGAAGCCCTAGAAGAAAAGCAAAATGCAGATGTTGTATACACAGACTTTGCAAAGGCTTTCGACAAATGTGACCATGGGGTGATAGCTCACAAAATGAGGTCAATGGGAATAACTGGAAAAGTAGGACGCTGGATACTCAATTTCCTGTCGAACAGAACACAAAGAGTAACAGTCAATCAGATAAAATCGAGTCCAAGCGATGTTAAAAGCTCTGTACCTCAAGGTACAGTCCTTGCACCGCTACTGTTCCTTATTCTCATATCTGATATAGACAAAATACACGTCACAGCTTCGTGTCATCCTTCGCAGATGACACAAAAATCAGCATGAAAATTACCTCTGCTGAAGACATTGAAAAACTACAAACAGATGTCAACAAAGTTTTCGATTGGGCAGCAGAAAATAATATGATGTTTAACAGTGATAAATTTCAGGTACTCAGGTACGGCAAAATGAGGATCTGAAACATAATACAGGGTACAAAACACAATCAATCTTCCCATAGTAGAAAAACAGCATGTCAAGGATTTGGGAATAATGATGTCCGACGATCTAACGTTTAGGGAGCATAACCAAGCAAATATCGCATCAGCCAGAAAAATGATCGGATGGATTACGAGAACTTTCAAATCCAGGGATCCCATCACAATGGTTGTACTCTTCAAGTCACTTGTGTTGTCCCGTCTCGAATACTGCTCAGTACTCACTTCCCCCTTCAGAGCAGGAGAGATTGCTGAAATAGAGGGAATACAGAGAACATATACGGCACGCATAGACGAGATAAACACCTAAATTATTGGGATCGTCTCAAAGCTCTCCAAATGTACTCTCTAGAAAGGAGACGAGAGAGATACCAAATAATATACACGTGGAAAATACTGGAGGGCCAGGTCCCAAATCTACACAGTAAAATAACAACGTACTGGAGTGAACGATATGGAAGAAAATGCAAGATTGAACCAGTGAAGAGCAGAGGTGCCATAGGCACAATCAGAGAACACTGTATAAACATCAGAGGTCCGCGGTTGTTCAACGTCCTCCCAGCGACTATAAGAAATATTGCCGGAACAACCGTGGACATCTTCAAGAGAAAACTGGACTGTTTCCTAAGAGAAGTCCCGGATCAGCCGGGCTGTGGTGGGTATGTGGCTCTGCGGGCCGCTCCAAGCAACAGCCTGGTGGATCAAACTCTCACAAGTCGAGCCTGGCCTCGGGCCGGGCTTGGGGAGTAGAAGAACTCCCAGAACCCCATCAACCAGGTATCAACAGGTATCCTTAGAAGCCCAAGCTTAGGCTGTTCATTAGATTAACAAAAAGTCCTGTAACTGCTCTGTGAAGGCGTTCTACGCAATTTACATGTTTACTTTACAATGTGTACAGTGAGATGAGGCACGATGGTTGTGGCAGAGCCAGAACGTCCTCTTGGAGGGGCCTGTCACTTTGCAAGCCGGAAGCCAAAACGTCACCAGGCCATGACGTAGGCGAGGGGAAGAGCTCTCATTCGTTGCGGCACGGCTAGACCTGCCAGCTTTTCTCTCATTCGTAGAAGTCAAACACTGAAGGAACAGCGTGACTACGCTGGCTAAGCCCGCCAAAATTCAGTCTTGAATCGGCGTTGTCTGGGCGAGGTGTCCCTGGTGGGGGGGTGGCCTGTCCACCACCATAATGCCTTGTTGTCCATCAATTGCCTTACCCCTACGGTGTCCTGCTATCGTGGATTGCACCTGGGTCCATAATGCGCGAACGTGGGAAAGAGATTAAGGAATTGAGGCAGGACTCAATGTAGGAGTCAACACATGTCTCGACAGAGTCTATGGTCTGTGTGTGTAGATCGGTGGTTATCAGTCAATATATGAAATCATCTGCTCCTTATGACTGATTTGACTGACGGTGGGGAAAGCTTTCCAGTGATTTGGGAAAGCCTTCCAAAGTAATTACTGGTAATTGCGGTGCACTGAGTGTGGACACTGCTTCCCGCCGACCGTGTCGTCCATTTTCATCACCCGCCATCCACTACACTTGATATAAACGACACCAGCTTGTGTGTGGGTGCTCCGTGGGTATGAATCATTATCCACTAGTCGAGTGAACGCCACCTTGGGGGTCGCGTCATCTGTGTGCGTCATCCAGCACCCGTGCTGCCAGCATTGGGTCATCCTCCGTGGTCATTTCACGTGGAGGAAGCCTGGGTGATCATCAGTTCTTCAGTCAACTTGCTGTCTTCAGTTATCTGTATGAATATGTGGATGAGTGAGTGAGGAGACCGGTATTAACGTGAGTACCCAATAATTATGTAGTGGTGCTGTAACGCCTTTGTACTGATGTGAAATCAGGAACACCTGTTGCTTGTCCCAAGCGTCTGCAAGGCGAGGGAAGCCAGTTGTGGGAGGCATCTTTAATGACGCAATTTTCCAGTCTATAAAGGAGGGCAAGACTGAGGACGTGTGTGTATGTATT
Organism: Procambarus virginalis; assembly: GCA_020271785.1. Lineage (NCBI taxonomy): Eukaryota > Metazoa > Arthropoda > Malacostraca > Decapoda > Cambaridae > Procambarus > Procambarus virginalis. The sequence continues at coordinate 79,393 of WNGS01107700.1, read as the reverse complement.
ACACCACAAGGTGTAATACACCATTTATAGCTCTAGCTGTAAGGTCAATGCAGGTTACTGCACGACTATTATATGTAGAACTGGCTTGGTTATGTATACCAGTCAGTGTGGAGATTTTCTATATATATATTATTTTGATCTGACGATTCAATATGTATCGTTCAGGGTCATCAACTATGCAATAATGTATATATTTCATATCAGGAGTAAATGTAATAAGGGTGATCTGAGCGATACCTTGTCTGTATTAACTGTATATTTTCTCTGGTGCCGTGAGTGATTATTCATGAGGGTTAATGAGTACGATTTATACATATTGTGCTAGGTACCACATCCGTAAGTGTCTCATTGCCGAAGGCCCAGTAATTTGGCAGACCAAAGTAACAAGGGGTGATCTGAGAGATACCCTATCTGTAATTACTGTGTCGTGTAATGTGTTGTGAGATCATTTACATATCGGTATGTTAATGACATTTGTGTTGTGAGTGTTTGAGCAGTGAAAATGTATATGTATATATTACTGCCCTAGGTACTGTGTTGCTTGGTGGAATACCTAGTTAAGGTAATTAGGAATTTATCAGATAATTCGGGGGTGAATATCCTCACCAAGGGTTTCAAATTGTTTTGATGTACATTGTGTTGATGATTACGTTATGAACTAATTAATTGTCTGTGGTATAATTAATTGGTTACTCTGGCTAATTAGGGATAATTAAGGTCGGCTTTCGGAAGGGTGACAGCGCGGTTGAGTTAGCGTATTTTCATTCCTGAAGTAACTAATTGTCCGTGGGACAGTTAATTACTCAGGTTAATTATGGGTAATTAGCATCCATCAAAGTGATTCCATAGAGTAATTCATTACAGTGTACTGCAGAAGTATGGGGCAGTGATGTAGTTGTGTACATATATTATTGTTGCCAAACCGTGTATCATTACTGGGTAAGTTTTTTTATTTTTACATGCAAGCATGCAAAGGAAATACAATAAATACAATAAAACAACAAGTGAAATATAACAAAACAAAACAAGAAACCGCCGGCCAGAAGGGCCGACAGCCCAGTACAACAATTATCAAAACATTGAGAAGGTAACAATGTATTCATGAGAAACACACAAGACACAAAACAGAAAACAATTAGAAACAGGCAAGCAATGCAAGCAAAACAATATATCATAGTAACATTATAAAACATTAGAGCGGTATAGAACAAAACAAACAAGATCACCGGCCAGAAGGACCGACAAACAAAGCACATTAGTATGAACAAAACGAAATACAACAAGAAAGCACAGCATACAACAAACAATCACAACACTTAAAGCATGAATAGAACACACAGGGCAAAGTAATAACACAAAAATAAACACATGAATATAAATACTCACACCAAACCACCTGCCTCGCCCAAACAAAGGTAAAGGCACAGGCACAAAGTACAAGAGGGCAAACAAACAGCCAGAAGGGCATACAGTACAAAAGTAAGCACAGAAACAGGAAATCAGCGGACATACTTGCCCGGAAACATGTCCCGAGGGAACCGTACATTAAACGCTTCCAAAAGCAACCACTGCCAGGGGCCTGTACCATCCACCAGGGACGCCATTTCATCCAGAAACTTAGTAACAAACACCCGTAAACAGGGGACCCAGACAGTATCACTCCTGAGGCGAGTGATCGCCACACGCTTCCACACCATGGGACTCGCCCCATCAAGAAAGTCCCTCGGGCCCTCGAATATCAGTAGCTCAGCAATCTGCGACCAGTGACCTGGCGGCATCACAGACGCCGGCAACACGTCCTCCAGATCCCCAATGTACACCCCTATAGGAGGGACCCGGACAGAGGGTACCACTACAGGGTCACCAGCGTCCATGGACCCACTACCGGACAACCTCCGGGAACCCGATCGGCACGCATCCTTCAGTAAGGTCATCACCAGGCCATGCCCATCACCAGTATCCCCACCATCCCTGGCAGAGGAAGCCACCACACCTCACCGCGGAGAGGCTCCTGGTGGTGAAGGAACAGAAGGCACACCCGAGACACAGTCACCACCACCAGCAGGCACATGGACCTCCACCTCCACTAACCGCGGAGCCATCGACGCATCCGGATCCATATCGTCAACACCCAAAGACACACAGTCACTAAATTCCCCAACATCGGCCCAGGCAGACGACGAACGCCTGGAACGTTTGGGCACCAGCCGGAGATCGTCAGAGCCGGAAGCAGACCCAGAAACACGGGTACCACTAGCTGGGCGAACCGACGCCCGTCGCAGAACGGCAGCAGCCTCTACCACGGGGAACCGGGCCACACACAGCAGGAGGCTCTGCAGCCATCCCATCACCCAGCGCAACCGGGACCCGAGGCGAGGACAGTGAGCCAGGCGCAGCAGCCGAAGACGAGGGAGAAGACGGGGACGCCACACAGGGAGCACCAGGAAGACCCACGGGAGCAGCAGGGACATCGACAGGAGCCGGTAGATCAACCGACTGCATTGCAAAACCCTGAGGAGGGTCCGCAACAACCGGAGGAATGACGGACGGCACAGGGGGAGCCACATCAGCTAACCGAACGGCCACCACCTCATCCCCAGAGTCCTCCTCCAGAGGAGCGGCGGGAAATCCTCTTCACGGAATAAGTTTACGGGAGCAACCTGGTCCACAGTGCACCCAGCAGCCTGATGCCCCACATGCCACTCCGGAAACAAGTACGGGGAACAAGCACCGACCCGCTGCAATCTGAGATGGCCACCGACCCGCTGCCATCCTACAGCTGCAAGGTACGCCCCTCGTACCGGCGGAGAAAGTGACGGCACACTGCCTCACCCACAAACTTGACAACCACATGGCGAGCAGTCACCAGCTCCACACCGTAGACGTTCATAACCGGGACACGGAGCATGTCACACATCACCAACTCCACGAGAGGATATCCTGCACGGCTAGTAAACTCCAAACCAAGGAGTTACCCGCACAACAGGGGGAAGACAGCCGCCCATCACAAAAGTGCCACGTCCACACCACAAGGAACAGCAGGGAGGGTAGAGACCCCCCACACCCCCTGTCGGCGAAAACGGCAAACACCCCAAACTGCCGGAGAGGTCAGGCAACGTCCTCACCTCACGGCAGCTAGAGCGCAACTCTCACTGTGTGTGTGTAAATAGTGGAAATGACCCAATGACTGGCCGTTTTGTTTTTTCCCAAGGCTGGTCATTGGCGCAGGGTATCCGCCGGTCATTAGCATAGGGATATTTTGAAATTTGTTTCATATCATTTCTCAACTGCTTCCTTCCATCATATATAATTTTATACAAAGGAAATATAAAGCTTTCCCTCAAAGTCCCCTTAAAAATTTCGTTCAAGGGGATTAAAAGGTCGGCCCCTGTCTCGTGTGTTTTGCGTTATCCCGGTGACCCTGCACAGACATCGCTAATGGTCAATGATGTCATCCAGTCTTCATCTTCCCTAAATAAATTCATTTTCTGTTATGGTATATTTATGCTCATTTTTAATATTTATGGCAAAGGGGATTAAAAGGTCGCCTTCCGTCGCACTTCAATTTCGTCACCTCAGTGACCCTGCACAGGCATCGCTAATGGTCGATGACGTTACCCACAATCTATTTTGAGTCTCCTATTTACTTCCAATGTATGTTAACTAAAACATCAACTGTTGCTATTAGATGAACTGCAGTAGGTCTATTCCCTATTAATATCCCTTTTCATCTCTATTTATACACTTCAATAATGTCACTCTATTAATATTCAGGAGGACCTATTTGTCCCCCTTACTTATCTAGTAGCTTTATATTTTAGTGTCCACCCAAGCATCGTTTATTGAGCATAGGAATGAATGAAATCCACTATCTCCCATTCGTATGAAACAAGGGGGAGCAACACAGAGCATGAACTAACATGTATCTCAGAGTTCACCCCTGTTACCAAACCAGTATTTACCCAGGTCTTTTCCTAAATCTAAAACTTATTCAATTTAAACCCATTGTTTCATATTCTGTCTCGTGTTGATACTTTAATAGGCTATTAATTTTTTTTTTTTTTTTTTTTTTTTTTAGATATATACAAGAGTTCTTACATTCTTGTACAGCCACTAGTACGCGTAGCGTTTCGGGCAGGTCCCTGGAATACGATCCCCGCCGCAAAGAATCGTTTTTTCATCCAAGTACACATTTTACTGTTGCGTTAAACAGAGGCTACAGTTAAGGAATTGCGCCCAGTAAATCCTCCCCCAGTAAATATCTCCCTTTGTTATGTCTATTCATCCACTCGCACACCTCTATCATGTCACTGTTATGATCTCAGGCTACAGGAGAAACGAGTCTCCTCCTGAGAGTTATTCTGCAAGACCTGACCTAGCTAAGAGGTCAAGGAGATATAGACCCGGAAATATACATAGTAACATTCGATTAAATTTGACGAGTAGTTTAAAAACATGGGCAATGAATAAGAATAAATAAATGGCTTGACATGAGATGTGAAGAATTTGCTGGAGGTGTAAACCTCGCTTCTGAGGACGTTGACATCACTTGAGGTGAAGAAATCGTGAAGGGAGGGCGTGCTCCGTTTGAGCCTCCGGTGAAGAAGAACCCCTGTTTGATATACCTTCAAGAAGAACAAAGTTGACGGATATTTCGACAGTGGAATAAGATTGTGGATGTGTCAGCTCAAGTCGTGGACTGCAAGAAGAGTGGTAAAGTAGTACAGAAGCATTTTTCGTTGGGCAGCTTGTGAGCGCCCTGTCGAGCATCAGCCAGGAAGCGCCCTCGACTAAACAAATTCTGTGGTTTTTCTGGGGGGAAGGAGTTGCTGAGTACTTCGAGCCAGTAGAGTGAGTTAGTGAAAGAGACTCCAAGGCTGTTGAAGGAGTAGTGTACTCTGAGGAAGAGTATAGCCCCCAAAGTGAAGAGTAGGACCTCGAGGTGTGAAGAGAAGCAGAGAAGAGGAGTGTCACGTGCTTATGTAATACCAATGGTGAAACACCAGTACTGTTTGAGGAAACTTCATGGTGTAGCAGCCTGGAAGAGCTGTAGAGGACCCTGGTGGATAATTGAGGAGGAGCCTGAAGACATTCAGGGTAGTGAACCTCCAGGTGTAGAGGTTCTTATTGTTTACCTATAGGGAGTTAATGGAGTGTTTGAGTGTCATTGGCGTGCATGATGCAGTGGGAGGTGAGTGACTGACTAATTTCCGTATCGATTAATGTTTACATTGGTGTCTATAGTGTTACAGCCATAGGCTGAATTTCCTTGTGTATATTTATATATGTTCTAGGGCTGATAGTGCCTTATTGTATTGCAAGATTTAACCCACTTGGTGAGGTTGGTAGCATAACTGGGGAGCCAGGAGTTGAGCTATCACTTGATATAAGCAGCTGAAAGAGTCCTGATGGTATTTGATTGCAACCTGACAATAATAGCATAGAGTGTTGGAGTCATTACTGTATCTTTTATGTGTTGTATATGTTCTCTGTATACTAAATATTCAAACCAGCAGGTGTTTGCCCTTGTCCTAGTGAGGCTTCCCAGAAAGTAGAAGAGAGAAAGAGAGAGAGAGAGAAAGAGAGAGAGAGAGAAAGAACCACGACTGTGGACAGGGTGGTACACAATTACAATTCAAAGAAAGGGAAATTGAGGAGGTCCTACCAAATAAGGGGAGAGTGGGGAGTCACAGCAACTCGAATTGAGTGTGTGCACATGACAACGAGGCCAGTGTTGGAGCCGCACCCCCTAAATGTGTGACGCTGAACCCCTCTCCAAGAGCAGGAAGCGTACAGGGTGGTCTCCTGATCAAGGTATAAACACTGTATAGAGATTTTGGTGGGTTCTCCGGAAGGGACAATCCATCGAATTACAACATAATAGTCACCCCCTAATTATTCGCCTTTCTAAAGAATGTAATTTAAGCTTTGTCAATCTTTCTTCAAGGATCGTTTATTGAGCATAGGGAAATAAAATGAAAATCCACATCTTCCATTCGTACAAATCAGACCCCAGACATAGGAATACTACTGAAACTGCTATTGAAGTCTCCAGGAGTATGTAAATGTATATAATATTATATAATTTTTTCAAAACAGGCTATGCCAACACTCAGACTTTTTATTTAATTCCTCTCTCACTGCTAGTCCAGTGCATGTCTTGCAATCGCTCAAAAACATACTCCCCCACACCCTACTGTAGAATATAATAAATCCAAATACTCATTCGGTGTAATATACCTATATATGACCTACATTGAGTAGAAGCTACTTCACATGTTTTGAAAAAGACCTTCTACAGTTACCTTCATGCTAATGTTGTCATCCACAATGCGGTCTGCTCCACCAATAGGCTACAATTCTTTCCACCAACATCACACATGCGGTTCCAAGGAGGGACCCAGCCTCCCATTAGCACAATCACTTAATCTCTCTCAGTACCTCAACAGTACTCTGTAAGTATTTTTTCTTTTTTTGCAGTAAGGATGGTCACAGGCTATGCTCTGATGCCTTGTAGTATTTTCCTGATGCTTTGCTCGTATTTTCGCTCATTGTTCATATTTTTCTGATATTCAATTCATCAGCCCTATCAAACCAACCCAACCTAACCTAACCTATAATAAACAAATGCATTCTACAGGGATAAGACCTGTTGCTGTTTTAGCGACGTCGCAAAGCTGTCCCAGTATAGGGATAAAATATGGTCTCCTATTAACAGATGTGTATGTTAAGGCTCCTCAGCAACCTGACTTTTCAAACTATGCGTGATGTCACAACGATGCGCAATGAGGCCTTAGCATGCTTCTTATCTATGTAGTTTATTTAATGTTATTATTCAAAAAATGGCTAGATTATCCATCCCCCAACCTAACCAAACTTCAATACAGTCAGCATAGCAGGTAAACTAAACATAAGAATGAAGGTAACTGCAGAAGGCCTATTAGCCCATTCGAGGCAGTTCCTATTTATATCCACTCATCTGGGAAATTCCTGGCAGCTATTCTCTTTTTTAAATTGACTTTAATAAGATAATTTTCTAAGTGAGTAAGTAATTAAGTGAGTGAACTGTATGTACTGATTCAACTGCCGGAAATTATCTTACATAATTTGGCGCGACAGATTGCAACTTAAACCACTTTGAGATGGCTCCTTCTTAAACCACAAATTGTTTTCCTTATAAATATAATTATATCATACCACATATGGTGGTCTAATCTACTATTATTATGGCAATGATTAATTAATAATTATGAGTACTACTTCTGCAGTAAATACAAAAGGAGGGCTTAGCTGTTCCTGTAGAAGGGGCCTGCTAAGGCTGTGTAATTGTTGCATCAAAGATTGGTGTGGCCCTTGTGCCTCTGAGTGCCACGTAATGGCGGCTGATGGCGGCTTTCTGAGGTCACAAATTTGGCATACAACTAGGTAATATTTGTGTAAAGCCCAACTGTCTGTTCAGCTTCTTGCTACTCCAAATCACAATTACCTGCCGAGTTCAAAGAATTAATGTTTCTCTAAACATACAAGTACAGGTAAGACATGGAATATGAGGGTGATAAATTGTGTAAACGTACTTCTTGTTGGGGGATCTTCATGCAGATAACCGGCTACCTATCTACATTAAAAGATGCATCTATTTAAAACAGAATACTGGCAATCGGATACTTGAGTTGCTGTAGTTGTTGAGAGGCTGTGTTGCTGGTTGTTGACACATAATCTGGGTGTCTAACGATTAATCAGCTTCTATGGAGCTCTCTACAGCGTGTTGTTGTTGATATGATGTGTAAATGACGCTGCTCCCTCCAATGTTTTGGTGGTTCTACTTCTAAATTTAATTTAACAGTAACAAGGGAGTCAAGCTATATTTTGGTCTTAGTAATTATATTCAGTCTTAGTGAACACTTTTTTATTAAATTTAAACACTAGACTGTTGTATAAAGAGAATTAGCATAATGTAAATACGTGTCGTCGAATACGTCACGGAATCACCCATTCTCTATTCTTTAAGGGGATACTATGTTATTATGTGTGTCGGATTTCCGACAACTCAATCTCATTCACATATATGTCCAACCTACGCTTAAAACAATTAAGGGACCCCACTTCCAATATTAGTTTACAATAACAGTTTATAATAAATAGCTCACATTCTAGCTTTAGACACAACAGCAATTATGAAACACTGTAGCCAGATATCGTACTATAATCGACGAGTAGTTACTGTACATCTGGCAGCTCAGCGGATTTGTAGCTGTGTTCATAGGTTAGTCAGCTGTCCTCACATCCGTCAAATAGTTGCCTAAATGTCGCACTGCAATTTATCCATCTAGTAACTCAGCTGGTCGCTAGCCATTATATTAAAGGTTATTCATTCCCAAACAACAAAATCCTAATCTCGCTATGCAAATCAGCTGACTTGTACTAAACCAACAGTCATACATACATACATACCTACACATACTCCCAACCCATACATGCATAGGGAATAGCCTGTTTTGCCAGCATAAATCAGATGTAATTTATACAACATTAATCCCTAAACTGTATTAAGAACAAGATCTCAGAAGTCCCACAGATCACTCACTCCAAATAATCTTAAATATTTTTGTACTGTTAATTCATTTTATTGCATACCAATCAGCGGGGTATCCATATTATTCAAGCAAGTCCAAAATATTATTAAATGCCCTATTATATTCAAACACATCAAATATTGTAATTACATGCATAAATACCTACTAAATACTATTCATATGAATATACCAGAGTGTTTATGTCTCATTTAAATAAATATTACTATTTATTAATAAAAAGCTAAAGTTGTGATAAGACACACACAAGTATGCCATTCTCACTCAAAATATGTCATTTATAGACAAATATGCCATTTATTTACAAAATATGTCAGTTGCACACAAAATATANTACCGTCTGCTCACTGGTGTACCATGAGGTCACTGGGTACCATCAGCTCACTGGTGTATCTACCATCATCTTACTGGTGTACCATCAGTTCACCTAGTGTACCATCATCTCACTAGTGCACACCATCAGCTCACTGGTGTACCTACCATCAGCTCCTGGTGTACCATCAGCTCACTAGTGTACCATCAGCTCACTGGTGGTAACCTACCTACGGAGCCGGTCGGCCGAGTGGACAGCACACTGAACTTGTGATCCTGTGGTCCTGGGTTCGATCTCAGGCTCCGGCGAAACACGGGCAGAGTTTCTTTCACCCTATGCCTCTGTTACCTAGCAGTAAAATAGGTACCTGGGTGTTAGTCACCTGTCACGGGCTGCTTCCTGGGGGTGGTGGCCTGGTCGAGGACCGGCCGTGGGGACACTAAAGCCCCGAAAATTATTTCAAGACAACCTCAAGATAACCAACAGCTTACCAGTGTACCATCAGCTCACTAGTGTACCATCAGCTCTCTGGCTTACCATCAGCTCACTAGTGTACCATCAGCTCACTAGTGTACCATCAGCTCACTAGTGTACCATCAGCTCTCTGGCTTACCATCAGCTCACTAGTGTACCATCAGCTCACTAGTGTACCATCAGCTCACTAGTGTACCATCAGCTCTCTGGCTTACCATCAGCTCACTAGTGTACCATCAGCTCACTAGTGTACCATCTACTCATTGGTGTTCCATCAGCTCACTAGTGTACCATCAGCTCACTAGTGTACCATCTGCTCACTGGTGTACCCTCCATCAGCTCACTAGTGTACCATCAGCTTAATGGTGTACCATCTGCTCACTGGTATACCATCACCCAACTGGTGTACCTACCATCAGGTCATTAGTGTGCCACCAGCTCACTAGTGTAGCATGTACTCACTGGTGTACCATCAGCTCACTATTGTACCATCTACTCTCTGGAGTACCATCAGCTCACTAGTGAACCATCTACTCACTTGTGTACCATCAGCTCACTGGTGTACCATCTGCTCACTGATGTACCATCATCTCACTGGTGTATCATCAGCTCACTGGTGTACCATCAGCTCACTAGTGTACCATCAGATCACTGGTGTTCCTACCATCAGCTCACTGGTGTACCATCAGCTCACTGGTTTATTATCAGCTCACTAGTGTACTATTAGCTAACTAGTGTACCATCAGCTCACTAGTGTACTATCTACTCACTGGTGTACCATCAGCTCACTAGTGCAACATATGCTCACTGGTGTACTATCTACTCACTGGTGAACCATCTGCTCCTAGGGTACCATCTACTCACTGGTGTACCATCAGCTCTCAAGTGTACCATCTGCTCACTGGTGATCCATCAGCTCACTGGTAAACCATCAGCTCACTAGTCTACCATCAGCTCACTGGTGTACCATCAGCTCACTAGTGTACCGTCAGCTCACTAGTGTACCATCAGCTCACTGGTATACCTACCATCAGCTCACTGGTGTACCCTCAGCTCACTGGTTTACCATCAGCTCACTGGTTTACCATCAGCTGACTAGTGTACCATCAGCTCACTAGTTTACCATCTAATCACTGATGTACCATCAGCTCACTAGCGTAACATCTGCTCACTGGTGTACTATCAGCTCACTAGTGTACTATCAGCTCATTAGTGTACTATCAGCTCACTGGTGTACCTACCATCAGCTCACTGGTGTACCATCAGCTTACTAGTGTACCATCAGTTCACTAGTGTACCATCAGCTCACTGGTGTACCTACCATCAGCTCACTAGTGTACCATCTGCTCACTGGTGTGCCATCAGCTCACTGATGTACCATCAGCTCAGTAGTGTACCATCAACTCACTAGTGCACCATTAACTCACTAGTGTACCATCAGATCACTAGTGTACCTTCAGCTCACTGATGTACCTACCATCCGCTCACTGTTGTACCATCAGCTCACTGTTGTACCATCTGTTCACTGATGTACCATTTGCTCACTGGTGTACCTGTCATCGGCTCACTAGTGTACCGTCCGCTCACGAGTGTACTATCTGCTAACTGGTTTACCTACCATCAGCTCACTAGTGTACTATCAGGTAACTGGTGTACCATCAGCTCACTACTGTAACATCTGCTCACTGGTGTACCATCAGCTCACTGGTGTACCATCAGCTCACTAGTGTACCATCAGCACACTGGTGTACCATCAGCTCACTGGAGTACCTACCAGTAGCTCACTGGTGCACCATCTACTCACTGGTGAACAATCAGCTCACTGGTGTACCATCTACTCACTGGTGTACGATCAGCTCACTAGTGTACCATCTGCTTACTGGTGTTCCATCAGCTCACCGGTGTACCATCAGCTCCCTGGTGTATCTACCATCAGCTCACTGGTGTACCATCATCTCACTGGTGTACCTACCATCAGCTCACTGGAGTACCATCAGCTCACTAGTGTACCATTTACTCACTGGTGTACCATCATCTCACTAGTGTTCCATCAGCTCACTGGTGTACCATCAGCTCACTAGTATACCATCAGGTAACTGGTGTTCCGTCAGCTCACTAGTGTACCATCAGATCACTAGTGTACCATCAGCTCACTGCTGTACCTAACCATCACCTCACTGGTGTACCATCACCTCACTGGTGTACCATCACCTCACTGGTGTACCATCAGCTCACTGGTGTACCTACCATCACCTCACTGGTGTACCATCACCTCACTGGTGTACCATCAGCTCACTGGTTTACCTACCATCAGCTCACTGCTGTACCATCAGCTCACTAGTGTACCATCAGCTAGCTCACTAGTGCATTATCAGCTCACTGGTGTACTATCAGCTCACTAGTGAACCATCAGACCACTAGTGTACCATCAGCTCACTAGTGTACCATTAGCTCACTAGTGTACCATCTGCTCACTGGTGTACCTACCATCAGCTCACTGGTGTACCATCTACTCACTGGTGTACCATCAGCTCATTATTCTACCATCAGCTTACTGGTGTACCATCTACTCACCAGTGTACCATCTGCTCACTGGTGTACCATCAGCTCACTGGTGTACCATCAGCTCACTGGTGTACCATCAGCTCACTAGTGTTCCATCATCTCACTAGTGTACCTACCTAGGGAGCCGGTCGGCCGAGCGGACAGCACACTGGACTTGTGATCCTGTGGTCCTGGGTTCGATCCCAGGCTCTGGCGAGAAACATCGGGCAGAGTTTCTTTCACCCTATGCCTCTGTTACCTAGCAGTAAAATAGGTACCTGGGTGTTAGTCAGCTGTCACGGGCTGCTTCCTGGGGGTGGTGGCCTGGTCGAGGACCGGCCGCGGGGACACTAAAGCCCCGAAATCATCTCAAGATAGCCTCAAAATAACCATCAGCTCACTAGTGTATCATCAGCTCTCTGGTTTACCATCAGCTCACTAGTGTACTATCAGCTCACTAGTGTACCATCTACTTACTGGTGTACCATCAGCTCACTAGTGTACCATCAGCTGTCTAGTGTACCATCAGCACACTGGTGTACCATCAGCTCACCAGTGTACCATCTTCTCAATGGTGAACCATCAGCTCACTGGCGTATGATCAGTTCACTGGTGTACCAACCATCAGCTCACTGGTGTTTCATCAGCTCACTAGTGTACCATCAGCTCACTAGTGTACCATCAGCTCACTGGTGTACCCTCCATCAACTCACTAGTGTACCATCAGCTTAATGGTGTACCATCTGCTCACTGGTATACCATCACCTAACTGGTGTACCTACCATCAGGTCATTAGTGTACCACCAGCTCACTAGTGTAGCATCTGCTCACTGGTGTACCATCAGCTCACTATTGTTCCATCTACTCACTGGTGTACCATCAGCTCACTAGTCGCCATTGAAATAGAAGCGAATTGTCACCCCGACAGCAAAGGGGTAAGATCGTCGACATAGAGAACAGAGAAGACGCCAGAAAGAAGGGAGGATACCATTGAGGGCAACTAGAAAAAAAGAGTATTACTCGGAACACTACCATGGGGTACACCCTCGTACTGCCTAAAAGGGGCAGAGAGAGTGGCACCAAGCCTCACTCGAAAGGAACGACGAGAGAGGAAGCTTTGGAAGAAGAGAGGGAGATTACCACGAAGGCCAGAAGAATGAAGTTGGGACAGAATGTGATATCTCCAGGCAGTGTCGTAAGCCTTTTCTAGGTCAAAATGGACGGCAACAACAACGGAAGTCTTGTTGCAAGCAAAAGTAAAACAAATATAGACCTCCAAGTTCACCGGACATCTGTTGTGCTGAAGCACTTGTGAAAACCAAATTGAGAAGGGGAGAGGTGGTGATCGGTTCGTCTCTTTTTCTGCCCTGGCCCTCTGCGGTTCTACGGCGGCGGAGCCCGCCGCCGTAGAACCGCAGAGGGCCAGGGCAGACTGAAGTTCAGAGAGAGAGAGAGAAGGGATCGTTACAGGGAAATCTGAGATGCGTGCAAAAATCTAAAGGATGAGATTCAAGAACAGCTTACGAAGAAGGAAAGATTGAAAAAGATGTGAACCAGAGCTAACAGACGAAAACTGGGAACTCAGTTCGGTCGCGACCTGCAACAGGTCCTCCACAAGAGTTCCACAAAGGTGAATGACCGGCAAGACATCAGGAACGAAGTTACCCCCAATCTTGCAAATACCCATCCAGATCTGTGGCAGAGGAGTTTCGGACGTAATGGTGGAAACATAAGACTTCCATCACTCATGTTTAGCTTTATGGATGGCCCTACGGGCCCCCGCACTCACCTTCCGAAACAAAAGGAAAGAATCAATCATCTGCCAATGGCGGTGTCTCTTCCAATCTGCACGCTTACAGCAGACAGCTCGAACACAGTCCACCAGGGAACGCACTTCCGTGTGCCTCGAGAGGTAGAGCGAGGAATAGAGCGGAGGGCAGCGTCGAAGACGGTGTCATGAAAAAGGAGGAGGACGCGAGGGAGAGGCAGAATGGAGAGGTCAGAGAGAGAAGCACGGAGGGTAAATAGGTGCCAGTCAGCCTCGGCAAACCGCCACCTAGGGAACGAGAGGGAAGGGTGAAGAGAGAAGCAGGAAACATGAATAGGGAAATGGTCACTGCCATAGAGGTCATCAAGAACCCGCCTTGTAAAATCCAAGTAAAGAGGCAACGAACAAAGAGAAAGATCAAGACAGGAAAGGGTGCGAGTCCAGGAGTCGAAACGAGTGGGCTCACCAGAACAGAAGGGACAGGGAAGAAGAGAGGACGAACGGTTCAAGAAGGCGACCCCCTGGGTGTTTGTCAAAATATCACCTTAGAGGGTGTGTCGACAAATGCAATCACCCAGGAGGAGCACAAGCTCCGGCAAGGAGTCCAGTAGGTGTTTAAGATTGGGAAGAGAAAGGGGGGGGGTGATAAATGGAACAGACCGTGTACCATTTACTCACAAAGACACGGGCAGCAGAACATTGGAGAGGCGATGGAAAAAGGAGGGGTGAAGAAGGGAATATCAGAACGAATCATGAGAGCAGAAGAGGAACAGGCCCCAGCAAAGGCTGGGGGGGGGGGGGAGGAGAGAAAGGATTAGCCACGAAAGCGACCAGGACGAGCATTAAACATCGGCTCTTGGAGACAGACACAAAGGGGCGAAAATTGCAAAATCAGAAGTTGGAGTTCATGGAAATTGGTGTAATATCCACGAATATTTCATTGAAGAATAGACATCGACAAAGAGAGAAAGGACAGCAACAGAGAACAATGAAGGAACAAAGGTTAAAAAAGAACACTGCATGTTAAATAAGCTCAGGGTCAGGTTCAGGGTCAGCATAGTCAGGGTTAAGGGGCATGGGTAAACTGAGTAAGGACGGAGGGAAGGGAACGGGAGGACAGAGCAGAGGCGGACGAACAGGGTCCAAAGGAGGAGAAGACAACCGAGAGGGGCAGGCAAAGACAGCAGCAGGAGGAGGGGTAGAAACAGGGGGCTGCACCTCAGCAATGGCAGCAACTAAGAGGGAAGTGAGGGCCAAAGAAACCTCCATAGCAGGAACATGAGGCCCGACCATCGAAACGGAAGGGGACGGAGCGATGGAGTCAGAGGTGGGGAGCGAGGATGAAAGCGACACCTTCTTACCCACCAGGGACCAGGTTTTCGCTTCTGACTCAGAGAGATGTGTTCCAGCAATAATGTACTGGGCAACAGACTCGAGCGTCTCAACAGGAGAAGAAGAACAAGAGCGAACAACATGATGATCGCTGGAAGAGTGAAGGGCAATAGCCTGTATAGACAGGCGGCGTGGAGAACTATGAGACAGGGGAGAAAGAGGATCGGAGGAAGATGAGAGAGAAGACACAGGAGACATGACAAACTGGGTATCTTGAGGTTATCTTGAGATGATTTCGGTACTTAGCGTCCCCACGGTCCGGTCCTTGACCAGGCCTCCTTTTTGTTACACACCTCCCAGGAAGCAGCCCGTAGCAGCTGTCTAACTCCTGGTTAGAAAGTAACTAACTGGCTAGGTATAAAGAAGGGAAACTACAGACAGAGAACCAGGAGGGGGACCCTTCGGGACAGAATGTAAAGAAACAGGGGACAAGGCAGTGGGTGTGTCTAGGTCTAAGGCCTGGAAACGATTGTGAGACTGAGGAAGGTGGGAAGGAAAAGGAGAGGAAGTGCGCAACACACGAGCATAAGAGACGCCAGCGAAAGTGGGGAGACGGCAAACTTGGCGCCTCGCTTCAGGAAAAGACAATCGTTCATGGTGCTTCAAGTTGAGGACGGCTGCCTGAAGTTTGTAATGTGTACACGCGTGGAAGAAGGTAGGGTGGACCTCACCACAATTGAGGGAGGAAGCCTGGGGAGAAATGCACTCCTACTTAGAGAGGAGGTCCAGGCAGAGAGAGTACTGGGGAATCTGAGGCACCATGTCCAAACCTCCAGCACTTACTACAAAACCAAGGAGAGGGAATGTATTCCTGAACGGAGCATCGTGCACCAACAAGAATAACAGAGGGCGGAAGTGTCCGACCATCAAAGGTAATCTTCACAACCCGAAGGGGCAGACGGCGATGGCCACGAGAGGGTTGAGTGAACGTTTCTGCCTGGAGAACAGATTGGCCTTGGGCCTCGAGGATATGTTTAATATCCTGGTGGCAGTCCTAGAGATTCCTAATACCGGTTGCAACATGGAGTGGGAGGAGAACAGTGCCAACACTGGCATTTAACGGAGAATTCTTGGAGACCCGAACAGGGGTCTCCCCAATACAAGTGAAAGCGGCCAAGTGGGTAGTTGCATCCTAAGAAGGAGCAGCAACAACACACATACCGAGATGGGTGGGGTTAAAAATAACAGAGGCATCTACTGACTCAACAAGGTGCCTATGGAGGGAGAAATCGTAAGGAGGAGTAGAATCTAAACGATTGAGGTCAAAGTACTTAGTCCACATAGCAGGACCAAACAAAGGTATGGTAAAAAATTTGTATTGGAAGGGAGCGTGCAAGAGCGGCCGTGGCAGTGAGAACCCGTAGAGACAGAAAGAGAGGAGGTCATAAGGCGCAGTAGTCACAATGAGCGATGGGCTGTTCTAGGGAACGAGGTGGTCACCACAGGGGGCTTGGGACTCGAACCTACCACAGAAGAGGGAGGGGAGTGGGGGTGGTTGGGAGTAGTCCAGTCTGGGCTCAATGTAGCGGGGGCTACACTGAAAGCTACACTGTGCTGGAACAGAGCCCAGTCTTCCAGCACAGTCTGACTCAGGGGCCTGGTCGCCCACCCCATGAGCCTGGGTAAGAGAGGTCGTGTCGTCATCCATGCAGCAGTCGTTATGAAAGTCTGGGGCCTGGAACTAATGGATACCACCTACCATGACAGCCAGGGACACTGAGCGCAGGCCAGTGCAGGAAGGGTGTGTCGTCCCCAGCAGTGCCCCCCCCCCTCTTTTTTTACAGGGGAGTCCTACTGCATCGTCCATTCTCCCACACGGGAGCAAAGACCTCAGTCCCCCTATCGCCCCAGCCTGGACGCCCAGCCATCCACTCAGGGCGGCCCCTCATGGGCGACTCTTCCAGCGGGTGGTCCGATGGCTCACAAGACCCCTACATAGTGTCCATCTGCACATACAACACCCAAAGAGGGGCAGGAGAGTGGGCGAAGACAACACTCACCGATCCCAATGAGGTGTGAGTCCCTCACCACGACAAGGCGACACCATGAAGGGGTTGTCGTTGTTGTTTAAGATTCGCTACTTGGAACAAAAAGTTCCAAGTAGCACGGGCTATGGTGAGCCCGTAACAACCGCGGAGGGGTAATTTGTGGTAAACCTTCCACAGATGAACTGAAACAGCGGCAATGAGACTGTGTAACAGTTTACCACCCATAGTGACACATAAACTACTGGAATCATCTCAAATCTTTCCAAATGTACTCTCTAGAAAGAAGACGTCAAATAATATATACATAAAGGTACTGGTTAGGCCAGATTCCAAACTTACATGGTAAAATAACAACATACTGGAGTTAATTATATGGAAGGAAATACAGAACAAAACCAATGAAGAACAGAAATGTCATAGGGACAATCAGAGAACACTGTATGAACATTAGAGGTTCAAAGTTTTTCAACATCCTCCCAGCGAGTATAAGAAATATTACTGAAACAAAAGTGGTTGTCGTCAAGACAAGATGAATAGATTTCTTCAAGAACTGGTGAACCAACTGGGCTGTAGTGGATATGTGGGCCTGTGGCCCGCTCTAAGCCACAGCCTATCACAAGTCAAACTCTCTCAAGTCAAGCTTGGCCCTGGGCCATGCGTGGGAGTAAAAGAACTCCCAGAACCCCATCCAGCCTCAGAGGAGCTTGGCTCAAAGACAGCCTGGACATCAGACCTTAACTAAGCCCCCTTTTCCTGTTTATTTTATATTTTTCAGTGCATGTAAATTTAATACAATTTTATTCTAATTTATTAAGGGTTATGCACAAATGATACATATACACTGACAAGTTAAGATCATGCTTTAACAGGTTTTCTCCAGCAGCACTTAGTTACGTGTCCAAGAATCAGCTGGAATTTTCTTAGGGTAATTGGAACGTTGTAAATGTTAACATAATATCACTCAAAAAAATAGGAAAGCTGTATGCTGGAAACCTAGAGAATGAAGGTTTGGCCAATACTCCAATAACAGCTCTGGACATATCCAGGACTATGATGAAAATCGCTGTTTTTATATAGTAAAATTTTACAGATATATATATATATATATATATATATATATATATATATATATTATATATATATATATATATATATATATAATATATATAATATTATATATATATATATCGTAAATAGAACACAAATATATCGTAAATAGAACACATTAATTCACAAAATACAGAAGAATAACCTTTTATTTAATATCATCTCGAATGAATGGCTCTCTTCCTTACTCACAAGATAAATATAAGTTCTCACCTCATTGAACGCATGATCTACTATAAAAAGATCAAACGACTTCCTCCTCTCATAAGCTCCTTGACCATAGTGTCCTTGTACAAATCTCTAGCAATTGCTGGAAGCATGTCCACAAACATCTGAAGGATCNTAGTAAGCAAAATAATTGTGTTACATATACACAAATACTGCACTCTGCATTGTGGGTATTAGATACTCTCACAGACTTAAGACAACAGTACTGGCTACCCCAAGGTAGACAGACAGTAAAATCAATAATCAAATCCTGTGTTGTTTTGCGGAGATACGATGCCAGAGTGGTCCATATCTGGCCCACCTCCACTTCCGAAGGTAACGAGTCGTAAATATTCGTCCTTTGAGACTACAGAGTAGATTTCAGGAGCACTAACACTTACAGGCACTAAAGACAAGAAACCAGTAAAAGCTTACATTGTCTTTTTACTTGTGCCACAACAAGGGCAGTCATCTAGAAGGACTCCCGATATGAGTGCCGAAGCATTCTACAGGCTTTCCGCAGGTTTGCTTCACGTAGATCCTGTCTAAGTTAATGATCTCAGACAATGGGTCCAACTTAGTGGCAGGAGAAGCATGTCTGAGGAAAATCTGGACACATCCAAAGGTACGCACAGCCCTAAATCAACGGCAGTGCCATTGGAAATTCATACCTCCCAGAGCACCATGGCACGGAGGCTTCTATGAACGCATGGTTGTACGGTAAAACGTTCTCTACGGAAAACCCTACACCGCCAAAGATTGACCTGCAGGAGCTTCAAACAGTAGTCATAGAGATAGAAGCACGAGTCAATAACGACCACTTACCTAACTCTCTGATGATGTTTTTGCAGCGTGAACCATTAAGTCCAGCTCATTTGATGTATGGTAGAACCTCTCAAAACACTTGTGCCTACGGACGAGGAAACAGAGGATCCTTCATATGTCAAAGAGAGTGATTTGGTTCAACGTTTCAAACATCTATCAAGGGTGATAAGTCGGTGGAATGACGTATGGACTCGAGAATACCTTACAGCTCTGAGAGAGTATCATTACGGGGCAAACAACCCCTACAACAGAATTAACTTGAACCCTGGTGACATAGTTCTGGTGGATAGTGATGGACCACGCTCAGAGTGGCTATAGGTCAAATAGTCTCTGTTCATCCAGACAGCCAGGGCATCTTGAGAATAGTGAAAGTAAATGCCGAGGCAAACACTACTCTCAAAACTTTAGAGAAATTAGTTCCTTTAGAACTGGCCAGGAACGAAGACGTACAGCGACTTCCAGCACCCGATACGCCAGTACGGGACATACGTCCCCAAAGGACTGCAGCTCAACAATGTAAACTCAAATTAAAGCAGCATTATAATTCTGAAGGAGAAGAATAAAGTGATCGCAGTCCTTACCGGGACTTCGACCCTGTTCTTCCCCCCCGGAAATTATGTCGGGAAACCGACACACTCATACACAATAGTATGTCTCCCTTAACAGTATCCTCTTAAAATTAGAGAAGGGAGACTCCGTGACGTCATCGACGTCGCCGCAGTATTTACCATATTAAACCACTGTTCATACAACGTTTAATGTCTAAATTGAATAAAAAAGTGTTCAATAAGACTGAATATAATATTAACACCAAAATATAGCTTGATTCCCTTGTTAACGTAAATTTAACTTAGAAGTGGAAAAAAATATTGGAACACAAGGGAAGCAGAGCGTCTCTTACAGACGCCACGCTCACAAAAAAACAAATAACAATGGGGCTCGCGCGTGTGTGTGATAATGGCCACACAGGATAGACTACTCTGCTTAAGAAACTGCCATAGCAACATCACTACTACAAATGAGAGCACTCCAGTATCCGTCTTACCAAGTATTTGTTTATTATTCTAGTGCACTGATTAATATCAAAGGGTATTAGCGGTTATGAATATGAACAAACACAAACCATGTACGTGTACCCCATTTTACAGCCCTACATACCATGTTATACTGTATTGATATGTTTAGGGAAATGTACTAACTCCTGCATCCCAAACAGGTAAATTGTGACTTGGAACAGCAAGTAGCTGAGCAGTAGAACTATGCACATGTACCTAGCTGTTGCCAGCTTGAAGGCCTCCACAGCCGCATTGGCACCATGAGGCACAGGGCCACACCCACATAGATGCTACCATGACACAGCCTTAGTGGGCCCTTACTACAGGCTCAGATAAGGCCATTCTAGTTATTGTAGTAGTAGTATTCATAACTAGTAATAATTGTTGAAATAATAGTAGATTAGACCACCATATGTGGTATGATAAAATAATAAATAAACTTAGGTAAACAATTTGTAGTTAAGAAGGAGCCATTTTAAAGGGTTAAGCTACAAATTGTCCCCCCCAATTTGTGTGAGATTAATTTCAGGTCAGTTTTAACAAGTACATACAGTCCACTCAATTTCTTACCTACTAAGAAAAAAAAAAAGATAAACTTTATTTACTGAAGTCAATTAAAAGAGATATACTGCCTGGAGTTTTTACACACAGTTCATATTATCGCATTTCATCCATAATTGCTCGGAAAAGAATAATTCGTGTTTAATAATTTCCGTGGTGAATGCGAGAGCGGGGAGGGAGGAAGGCGGCGACTCCATTACTCACAAGGCTTGGTCACGAGGCAGCGTGGGTGAGGCACATGGCAGTTGCTGGGAATTCTTATCGACAAGAATTACGTTGATACCCAGTTAATAAGTGAAATTTACTTGCCTATGTGTTCTCTAGTGCCTCGTCAGTTAATAACGCGTCAGCAATTAGAACCAGGACTCGTAATTAAGTGTGCACAGCAGTGAACATTGAGACTGGCAGACGCGAATTTCGGCAGACCTCAGTACTCTGTTACGCTCACATAAGTATTTTCCTAGTTTTGGTGCATCAAAGTAGGTAGTACATTTGTGAGTAGTTTGTCGTCAGGAAGAATGAACATCAAAATAACATGTTAGTAATGTTTATCAATTATCTCAGTTTCATGAATATCTGAGCATAATTTGTAGCCTAGTCAATCGCTACTTTACATTCCTTTGCTTACAGCGTGTATTTGAGGTGCCAGCAAGATTCTCATCAATCGTGTTATTTGCCTCGAGTTCTTTCTCTATGGGGATTCCGTGACCACGAGGACGAATGATGAACTGGCGTTAGAAATCGTCTTACAACTAAGACACATTTTTCGTACAATTTTATTCAATTTGATTAATGATTCTATATAATTCATACAATTTTCTATTGAATAATTATTGCCAGATTTGGTAATTAATGTTTATGCTTTAACTGTGCTCAGTATTTTGCTCAGTGATTAATGATGATTAATGATCATAATGATTATAATTTGATTACCATATATTTGAATATAATGTAGTTAGATTTACCATGTTATTAATACCACAATGAGCTAGTGACGAACCACACTGGTTCCTAGATATATATGAACTTCTAGAAATAACCCCCCAATGTTGATATTTGAGGCTTTGGCTTTAATTAATAATTACAGTCTTCATTATTTTCAAATGATTATTTATTAAATGAGTTTCCATAGACACTGGTTCTCTAGTGTCATTCCAATGATCACTTTTATTTGTTTTCCCTCTTTTCTCAAAAGTGGGTGGTCCTTCGAGTTATTTCAATACAATAATTAAATAATTTAATTTCTGAGTTCAAGCCCCAGATACCCAACACTAGTGTACCATCAGCTAACCAGTGTACCATCTACTCAATGGTGTACCGTCAGCTCACTAGCGCCCCATCGACTCACTGGTGTATCATCAGCCTACTAGTGTACCATCTACTCACTGGTGTACCATCAGCTCACTGTTGTACCATCTGCTCACTAGTGTACCATCAGCTCACTGGTGAATCATCTGCTCTCCGGAGTACCATCAGCTCATTGGTACCTACCATAAGCTTACTAGTGTACCATCAGCTTACTATAGTACCATCAGCTCACTAGTGTACCATCTATTCACTGGTGTACCATCAGCTCACTAGTGTACCATCTACTCACTGGTGTACCATCAGCTCACCAGTGTACCATCTGCTCACTGGTGTACCATCAGCGCACAGGTGTATGTACTATCAGCTCACTGGTGTACCCTCAGCTCACTAGTGTACCATCAGCTCACTAGAGTGCCAACAGCTCACTGGTGTACCTACCATCAGCTCACTGGTGTACCATCAGCTCACTAGTGTATCATCAGTTCACTAGTGTACCATCAGCTCACTGGTTTACCTACCATCAGCTCACTGGTTTACCTGCCATCAGCTCACTGGTTTACCTTCCATCAGCTCACTGGTGTACCATCAGCTCACTAGTGTAACATCTGCTCACTGGTGTACCTTCCGCCTACTGGTATACCATCAACTCACTAGTGCACCATCAACTCACTAGTGTCCCATCAGCTCACTGATATACCATCAGCTCACTAGTGTACCTTCAGCTCACTGGTGTACCATCAACTCACGAGTGTACCATCTACTCACTGGTGTACCATCAGCTGACTAGTGTATCTTCAGCTCACTAGTGTACCATCAGCTCACTGGTGTACCTACCATCAGCTCACTGGTGTACCATCAGCTCACTGGTTTACCATCAGCTCACTAATGTACCATCAGCGCACTTGTGTGTCATCTACTCACCGTTGTACCATCAGCTCACCAGTGTAACATCTGCTCACTGGTGTACCACCCGCCTACTAGTATACCGTCAGCTCACTAGTGTACCATCAGCTCACTGGTGCACCAGCAGCTCACTGGTTTTCCATCAGCTCACTAATGTACCATCAGCTCGCTAATGTACCATCAAATCACTAGTATACCATATACTCACTGGCGTACCATCATCTCACTAGTGTACCATCTGTTCACTGGTGTACCGTCAACTCACTAGTGTACCATCAGCTCACTAATGTACCGTCAGCTTACTAGTGTGCCTTCAGCTCACTAGTGTGCTATCAGCTCACTTGTGTACCAT
This sequence comes from Procambarus virginalis, assembly GCA_020271785.1. Lineage (NCBI taxonomy): Eukaryota > Metazoa > Arthropoda > Malacostraca > Decapoda > Cambaridae > Procambarus > Procambarus virginalis. Next base: position 56,005 of record WNGS01107700.1, on the reverse strand, counting down.
CTACTCACTGGTGAACCATCTACTCACTAGTGTACCATCTACTCACTGGTGTACCATCAGCTCACTGGTGTACCATCAGCTCACTAGTGTACCATCAGCACACTGGTGTACCATCAGCTCACTGGTGTACCTTCCATCAGCTCACTGATTTACCATCTACTCACTGGTGTACGATCAACTCACTAGTGTACCATCAGCTTTCTGGTGTACAATCAGCTCACCGGTGTACCATCAGCTCACCGGTGTATTATCAGCTCACTGTTTTATCTACTATCAGCTTACTGGTGTATCTTCCATCAGCTAACTGGTGTACCATCAGGTCACTAGTGTACCATCAGCTCACTAGATAACCATCAGCTCAATGGTGTACCTACCATCAGTTCACTGGTGTACCATACACTCACTAGTGTACCATCAGTTCACTAGTGTACCATCATCTCACTGGTGTACCTACCGTCAGCTCACTGGAGTACCATCACCTCACTAGTGTACCATTAGTGTACCACTAGTGTACTAGTGCTAGTGTACCACTAGCTGATGGTACACTGGTGTACCATCAGCTCACTAGTGTTCCATCAGCTCAATGGTGTACCATCAGCTCACTGATGAACTATCAGCTCACTAGTGTACCATAAGCTTACTAGTGAACCATTAGCTCACTAATGTACCATCAGATCACTAGTGTACCATAAGATCACTGGTGTACGTACCATTAGCTCACTGGTGTACAATCATCTCACTGGTGTAGCATCAGCTCACTGGTGTACCATCTGTTCACTGGTGTACCTATCATCAACTCACTAGTGTACCATCAGCTCACTAGTGTACCATCAGGTAACTGGTGCTCCATCAGCTCACTAGTGTACCATGAGCTAGTTCTATATTGTACCATCAGCTCACTAATGTACCATCAGCTCACTAGTATACCCTCACCTCACTAGTGTACCTTCAGCTCACTATTGTACGAATATATCACTAGTGTACCATCAGCTCACTGGTGTACCTACCATCAGCTCACTAGTGTACCATCAGCTCACAGGTGTATCATCAGCTCACTGGTGTACCATCTATTCACTGGTGTACCATCAACTCACTAGTGCACCATCAGCTCCCTGTTGTACCTACCATCAGCTCACTGGTGTACCATCATCTCACTGGTTTACCATCAGGCAACTAGTGTACCATCAGCGCACTAGTGTACCATCAAATCACTGATGTACCATCAGCTCACTAGTCTAACATCTGCTCACTGGTGTACCATCAGCTCACTAGTGTACCATCAGCTCACTGGTGTACCATCAGCTCACTGATGTTCCATCTGCTCATTTGTGTACCATCAGCTCACTAATGTACCATCAGCTCACTAATGTACCATCAGCTCACTTGTGTGTCATCTACTCACCGGTGTACCATCAGCTCACTGGTGTACCATCAAATCACTAGTGTACCATCCACTCACTGGTGTACCATCATCTCACTTGTGTACCATCTGTTCACTGGTGTACCGTCAGCTCACTAGTGTACCATGAGCTCACTGGTGTACCGTCAGCTTACTAGTGTGCCTTCAGCTCACTAGTGTGCTATCAGCTCACTTGTGTACCATCTACTCACTGGTGTACCATCTACTCACTAGTGTACCATCTACTCAATGGTGTACCATCTGCTCACTAGTGTACCATCAGCTCACTGGTGTACCATCAGCTCACTAGTGTACCATCAACACTGGTGTACCATCAGCTCACTGGTGTACCTTCCATCAGCTCACTGGTGTACCATCTACTCACTAGTGTATCATCAGCTTTCTGGTGTAGAATCAGCTCACCTGTGTACCATCTGCTCATTGGTGTACCATCAGCTCCCCGGTGTACCATCAGCTCACTGGTGTATCAACTATCAGCTCACTGGTGTATCTTCCATCAGCTAACTAGTGTACCATCAGGTCACTAGTGTTCCATCAGCTCACTAGATAACCATCAGCTCAATGGTGTACCTACAATCAGTTCACTGGTGTACCATCAGCTCACTAGTATACCATCAGTTCACTAGTGTACCATCATCTCACTGGTGTACCTACTATCAGCTCACTGGAGTACCATCACCTCACTAGTGTACCATTTACTCACTGGTGTACCATCATCTCACTAGTGTTCCATCAGCTCACTGGTGTACCCTCAACTCACTGATGAACTATCAGCTCACTAGTGTACCATAAACTTACTAGTGTACCATTAGCTCACTAATGTACCATCAGATCACTAGTGTACCATAATCTCACTGGTGTACAATCAGCTCACTGGTGTAGCATCAGCTCACTGGTGTACCATCTGTTCACTGGTGTACCTATCATCAGCTCACTAGTGTACCATCAGCTCACTAGTGTACCATCAGGTAACTGGTGTTCCATCAGCTCACTAGTGTACCATGAGCTAGCTCACTATTGTATCATCAGCTCACTAGTGTACCATCAGCTCACTAGTGTACCCTCAACTCACTAGTGTTCCATCAGCTCACTATTGTACGATTAGATCACTAGTGTACCATCAGCTCACTGGTGTACCTACCATCAGCTCACTAGTGTACCATCAGCTCACTAGTGTACCATCAGCTCACAGGTGTGTCATCAGCTCACTGGTGTACCATCTATTCACTGGCGTACCATCAGCTCACTAGTGTACCATCTATTCACTGGTGTACCATCAACTCACTAGTGCACCATCAGCTCCCTGTTGTACCTACCATCAGGTAACTAGTGTACCATCAGCGCACTAGTGTACCATCTAATCACTGATGTACCATCAGCTCACTAGTCTAACATCTGCTCACTAGTGTACAATCACCTCACTAGTGTACCATCAGATCACTGGTGTACCTATCATCAGCTCACTGGTGTAGCATCAGCTCACTGGTTTACCATCAGCTCACTGGTTTACCATCAGCTCACTAATGTACCATCAGCTCACTTGTGTACCACTACTCACTGGTGTACCATTTGCTCACTAGTGTAACATCTGCTCACTGGTGTACCATCCACCTACTGGAGTACCGTTAGCTCTCTAGTGTACCATCAGCTCACTGGTGTACCATCAGCTCACTGATGTACCATAAGCTCACTAGTATACCATCAGCTCACTGGAGTACCATCAACACACTAGTGTACTATCTACTCACTGGTGTACCATCAACTCACTGGTGTACCATCTGCTCACTGGTGTACCATCAGCTCACTGGTGTACCATCAACTCACTGGTGTACCATCTACTCACTAGTGTACCATCTACTCACTGGTGTACCATCAGCTCACTAGTGAACCATCAGCTCACTAAAGTACCATCAGCTCAGTGGTGTACCTACCATCACTCACTGGTGTATTATCAGCTCACTGGTTTACCATCAGCTCACTAGTGTACCATCAGCTCCCTAGTGTACCATCTACTCACTGGTGTACCATCAGCTAACTCTTGTAACAATTTGCTCATTGGTGTACCATGAGCTCACTGGTGTACTATCAGCTCAATAGTGTACCATCAGTTCCCTGGTGTACCATAAGCTCAATAGGGTACCTTCAGCTTACTGGTGTACCGTCAGCTCACCAGTGTATCATCTGCTCACTGGTGTGCCATCAGCTCACCAGATACCATCAGCTCACTGGAGTATCTACCATCAGCTCATTGGTGTACCATCAGCTCACTGGTGTATCTACCATCAGCTCACTAGCATACCATCAGCTCACTAGAGTACCATCAGCACACTGGTGATTCTACCATCAGCTCACTGGTGCACCATCTGCTCATTAGTCTACTATCTGTTCACTAGTGGACCATCATCATACTGGTGTACCTACCATCAGCTCCTTGGTGTACCATTAGCTCACTAGTGTTCCATCAGATCACTATTGTACCATCAGCTCACTGGTATACCTATCATTAGCTCACTGGTGTACCATCTGTTCACTGGTGTACCTATCATCTGCTCACTAGTGTAACATCAGTTCACTGGTGTACCATCTGCTCACTTGTGTACCAACTATCAGCTCACTGGTGTGCCATCAGCTCACTAGTGTACCATCAGCTAGCTCACTAGTGTACCATCAGCTCCCTATTGTACGATTTGATCACTAGTGTACCATCAGCTCATTGGTGTACCTACCATTATTTCACTATTATACCATCAGCTCACTGGTTTACCATCAGCTTACTAGTGTACCATCAGCTCACTATTGTACGATTAGATCACTAGTGTACCATCAGCTCTCTTGAGTATCAACCATCAGCACACTAGTGTGCCATCAGCTCACTGGTTTACCATCAGCTCACTAGTGTACAATCAGCTCACTAGTGTACCATCTACTCACTGGTGTACCATCAGTTAACTAGAGTAACATCTGCTCACTGATGTACCATCAGCTCTGTAGTGTACCAACTACTCACTGGTGTACCATCACTTAACTAGAGTAACATCAGCTCACTGGTGTACCATCAGCTCAGTAGTGTACCATCAGCTCACTAGTGCAACATTAGCTCAGGAGTGTACCATCAGCTCACTGGAATACCTACCATCAGCTCACCGGTGCACCATCTACTCACTGGTGAACAATCAGCTCAATGGTGTACGATCTGCTCACTGTTGTAACTACCATCAGCTCCCGGGTGTACCTTCCTTCAGCTCACTGGTGTACCATCTACTCACTGGTGCACGATCAGCTCACAAGTGTACCATCAGCTTTCTGGTGTACCATCAGCTCACCAGTGTACCATCTGCTCACTGGTGTACCATCAGCTCACCGGTGTACCATCAGCTCACTGATGTATCTACCATCAGCTCACTGGTGTATCTACCATCAGCTCACTGGTGTACCATCATCTCACTGGTGTACATACCATCAGCTCACTGGAGTACCATCAGCACAATAGTGTACCATTGACTCACTGGTGTACCATCAGCTCACTAATGTTCCATCAGCTCACTGGTGTACCATCAGCTCACTAGTATACCATCAGGTAACTGGTAGTCCATCAGGTAACTGGTAGTCCATCAGCTCACTAGTGTACCATCAGATCACTATTATAACATCAGCTCACTGGTGTACCATAAGCTCACTATTATAACATCAGCTCACTGATGTACCATCAACACACTAGTGTACTAACTACTCACTGGTGTACCATCATCTCACTGGTGTACCATCTGCTCACTGGTGTACCATCAGCTCACTGGTGTACCATCTGCTCACTGGTGTACTGTCAGCGCACTAGTGTACCATCAGCTCACTGGTGTGCCGTCAGCATACTAGTGTGCCATCAGCTCACTAGTGTACCATCAGCTCACTGATGTACCATCTACTCACTGGTGTACCATCTACTCACTAGTGTACCATCTTCTCACTGGTGTACCATCAGCTCACTAAAGTACCATCAGCTCAGTGGTGTACCTACCATCAGCTCACTGGTGTAATATCAGCTCACTGGTTTACCATCAGCTCACTAAAGTACCATCAGCTCAGTGGTGTACCTACCATCAGCTCACTGGTGTATTATCAGCTCACTGGTTTACCATCAGCTCACTAGTGTACCATCAGCTCACTAGTGTACCATCTACTCACGGGTATACCATCAGCTAACAATTATAACGTCTGCTCATTGGTGTACCATGAGCTCACTGGTGTACTATCAGCTCAATAGTGTACCATCAGTTCTCTGGTGTACCATAAGCTCACTAGGGTACCATCAGCTTACTGGTGTACCGTCAGCTCACCAGTGTATCATCTGCTCACTGGTGTGCCATCAGCCCACCAGAGTACCATCAGCTCACTGGTGTATCTACCATCAGCTCATTGGTGTACCATCAGCTCACTGGTGTATCTACCATCAGCTCACTAGTATACTATCAGCTCACTAGAGTACCATCAGCACACTGGTGAATCAACCATCAGCTCACTGGTGCACCATCAGCTCACTGGTGTACCATCTGCTCACTTGTGTACCAACCATCAGCTCACTGGTGTACATTCAGCTCACTAGTGTACCATCAGGTAACTGGTGTTCCATCAGCTAACTAGTGTACCGCCAGCTAGCTCACTAGTGTACCATCAGCTCACTAGTGTACCATCAGCTCACTAGTGTACCATCAGCTCCCTATTGTACGATTTGATCACTAGTGTACCATCAGCTCACTGGTGTACCTACCATTATTTCACTATTGTACCATCAGCTCACTGGTTTACCATCAGCTCACTAGTGTACCATCAGCTCACTATTGTACGATTAGATTATTACTGTACCATCATCTCTCTGGAGAACCTACCGTCAGCTCACTGGTGTACCATCAACTCACTGGTTTACCATCTGCTCACTAGTGTACAATCAGCTCACTAGTGTACCATCTACTCACTGGTGTACCATCAGTTAACTAGAGTAACATCTTCTCTCTGATGTACCATCAGCTCTGTAGTGTACCATCTACTCACTGGTGTACCATCAGTTAACTAGAGTAACATCAGCTCACTGGTGTACCATCAGCTCAGTTGTGTACCATCAGCTCACTAGTGCAACATTAGCTCAGGAGTGTACCATCAGCTCACTGGAGTACCTACCATCAGCTCACCGGTGCACCATCTACTCACTGGTGAACAATCAGCTCACTGGTGAACCATCTGCTCACTTTTGTAACTACCATCAGCTCCCTGGTGTACCTTTCTTCAGCTCACTGGTGTACCATCTACTCACTGGTGCACGATCAGCTCACTAGTGTATCATCAGCTTTCTGGTGTACCATCAGCTCACCAGTGTCCCATCTGCTCACTGGTGTACCATCAGCTCACCGGTGTACCATCAGCTCACTGGTGTATCTACCATCAGCTCACTGGTGTACCATCATCTCACTGGTGTACCTACCATCAGCTCACTGGAGAACCATCAGCACAATAGTGTACCATTGACTCACTGGTGTACCATCAGCTCACTAATGTTCCATCAGCTCACTGGTGTACCATCAGCTCACTAGTATACCATCAGGTAACTGGTAGTCCATCAGCTCACTAGTGTACCATCAGATCACAAGTGTACCATCAGCTCACTGGTATACCATCAGGTCACTGATGTACAATATGCTCACTGGTGTACCTACCATCACTTCACTGGTGTACCATCACCTCACTGGTGTACCATCAGCTCACTGGTGTACCATCAGGTCACTGATGTACCATATGCTCACTGGTGTACCTTTCATCGGCTCACAAGTGTACCATCAGCTCACGAGAGTACCATCTGCCCACTGGTTTACCTACCATCAGCTCACTGGTGTACCATCAGCTCACTAATGTACTATCAGGTAACTGGTGTACCATCAGCTCACTAGTGTACAATCAGCTAACTCACTAGTGTATTATCAGCTCACTAGTGTACCATCAGCTCACTAGTGTACCATCTGCTCACTGGTGTACCTACCATCAGTTCACTGGTGTACCATCTACACACTGGTGTACCATCAGCTTACTATTGTACTATCAATTTACTGGTGTACCATCAGCTCACCAGTGTACCATCTGCTCACTTGTGTGCCATCAAATCACTAGTGTACCATCTACTCACTGGCGTACTATCATCTCACTAGTGTACCATCTGTTCACTGGTGTACCGTCAGCTCACTAGTGTACCATCAGCTCACTGGTGTACCGTCAGCTTACTAGTGTGCCTTCAGCTCAGTAGTGTTCTATCAGCTCATTTGTATACCATCTACTCACTGGTGTACCATTTTCTCGCTAGTCTACCATCTACTCACTCTTGTACTATCTGCTCACTAGTGTACCAACAGCTCACTTTTGTACCATCAGCTCACTAGTGTACCATCAGCACACTTGTGTACCATCAGCTGACTGGTGTACCTTCCATCAGCTTACTGGTGTACATTCCATCAGCTCACTGGTGTACAATCTACTCACTGGTGTACGATCAACTCACTAGTGTACCATCAGCTTTCTGGTGTACTATCAGCTCACCAGTGTTCCATCTGCTCATTGGTGCACCATCAGCTCACCGGTGTACCATCAGCTCACTGGTGTATCTACTATCAGCTCACTGGTGTATCTTCCATCAGCTAACTTGTGTACCATCAGGTCACTAGTGTACCATCAGCTCACTAGATAACCATCAGCTTAATGGTGTACCTGCCATTAGTTCACTCGTGTACCATCAGCTCACTAGTGTACCATCAGTTCACTAGTGTACCACCATCTCACTTGTGTACCTACCATCAGCTCACTGGAGTACCATCACCTCACTAGTGTACCATTTACGCACTGGTGTACCATCAGCTCACTAGTGTTCCATCAGCTCACTGGTGTACCATCAGCTCACTGATGAACTATCAGCTTACTAGTGTACCATAAGCTTACTAGTGTACCATTAGCTCACTAATGTACCATCAGATCACTAGTGTACCAAAAGCTCACTGGTGAACGTACCATTAGCTCACTGGTGTACAATCAGCTCACTGGTGTAGCATCAACTCAGTGGTGTACCATCTGTTCACTGATGTACCTATCATCAGCTCACTAGTGTACCATCAGCTCACTAGTGTACCATCAGGTAACTGGTGTTCCATCAGCTCACTAGTGTACCATGAGCTAGCTCACTATTGTACCAACAGCTCACTAGTGTTCCATCAGCTCACTAGCGTACCCTCACCTCACTATTGTATCTTCAGCTCACTATTGTACGATTAGATCAATAGTGTACCATCAGCTCACTGGTGTACCATCAGCTCACTGGTGTACCATCAACTCACTAGTGCACCATCAGCTCCCTGTTGTACCTACCATCAGCTCACTGGTGTACCTACCATCAGCTCACTGGTGTACCATCTATTCACTGGTGTACCATCAACTCACTAGTGCACCATCAGCTCCCTGTTGTATCTACCATCAGCTCACTGGTGTACCATCAGCTCACTGGTTTACCATCAGGCAACTAGTGTACCATCAGCGCACTAGTGTACCATCAGCTCACTAATGTACCATTAGCTCACTTGTGTGTCATCTATTCACCGGTGTACCATCAGCCCACTAGTGTAACATCTGCTCACTGGTGTACCATCCACCTACTAGTATACCGTCAGCTCACTAGTGTACCATCAGCTCACTGGTGCACCATCAGCTCACTGGTTTACCATCAGCTCACTAGTGTACCATCAGCTCACTTGTGTGCCATCTACTCACTGATGTACCATGAGCTCACTAGTATAACATCTGCTCACTGGTGTACCATCAGCTCACTAGTGTACCACCAGCTCACTGGTGTACCATCAGCTCACTAGTGTACCACCAGCTCACTGGTGTACCATCAGCTCACTGATGTACCATCTGCTCACTAGTGTACCATCAGCTCACTATTGTACCATCAGCTCACTTGTGTGTCATCTACTCACCGGTGTACCATCAGCTCACTAGTGTACCATCAGCTCACAGGTTTACCATCAGCTCACTAATGTACCATCAGCTCACTAATGTACCATCAGCTCACTTGTGTACCATCTAATCACTGATGTACCATCAGCTCACTAGTGTAACATCTGCTCACTGGTGTACCATCCGCCTACTGGTACACCGTCAGCTCACTAGTGTACCATCAGCTCACTGGTATACCATCAAATCACTAGTGTACCATCTACTCACTAGTGTACCATCATCTCACTAGTGTACCATCTGTTCACTGGTGTACCGTCTGCTCACTAGTGTACCATCAGCTCACTGGTGTACCGTCAGCTTAGTAATGTGCCTTCAGCTCACTAGTGTGCTATCAGTTGAATTTTGTACCATCTACTCACTGGTGTACCATCTACTCACTACTGAACCATCTACTCAATGGTGTACCATCTGCTCACTAGTGTACCATCAGCTCACTGGTGTACCATCAGCTCACTAGTGTACCATCAACACACTGGTGTACCATCAGCTCACTGGTGTACCTTCCATCAGCTCACTGGTGTACCATCTACTCACTGGTGTACGATCAGCTCACTAGTGTACCATATACTCACTGGTGTACCATCAGCTCACTAGTGTTCCATCAGCTCACTGGTGTACCATCAACTCACTGATGAACTATCAGCTCACTATTGTGTAATAAGCTTACTAGTGTACAATTAGCTGACTAATGTACCATCAGGTCACTAGTGTACTATAAGCTCACTGGTGTAGAATCAGCTCATTGGTGTAGCATCAGCTCACTGGTGTACCATCTGTTCACTGGTGTACCTATCATCAGCTCACTAGTGTACCATCAGCTCACTAGTGTACCATCAGGTATCTGGTGTTCCATCAGCTCACTAGTGTACCATGAGCTAGCTCACTATTGTACCAACAGCTCACTAGTGTACCATCAGCTCACTAGTGTACCATCAGGTATCTGGTGTTCCATCAGCTCACTAGTGTACCATGAGCTAGCTCACTATTGTACCAACACCTCACTAGTGTACCATCAGCTCACTAGTGTACCCTCACCTCACTAGTATACCATCAGCTCACTATTGTACGATTAGATCACTAGTGTACCATCAGCTTACTGGTGTACCTACCATCAGCTCACTAGTGTACCATCAGCTCACAGGTGTATCATCAGCTCACTAGTGTACCATCAGCTCACAGGTGTATCATCAGCTCACTGGTGTACCATCTATTCACTGGTGTACCATCAGCTAACTAGCGTACCATCTATTCACTGGTGTACCATCAACTCACTAGTGCACCATCAGCTCCCTTTTGTACCTACCATCAGCTCACTGGTGTACCCTCAGCTCACTGGTTTACCATCAGGTAACTAGTGTACCATCAGCGCACTTGTGTACCATCTAATCACTGATGTACCATCTGCTCACTAGTGTACCATCACCTCACTAGTGTACCATCAGATCACTGGTGTACCTACCATCAGCTCACTTGTGTAGCATCTGCTCACTGGTTTACCATCAGCTCACTGGTTTACCATCAGCTCACTAGTGTAACATCTGCTCACTGGTGTACCATCCGCCTACTGGAGTACCGTAAGTTCTCTAGTGTTCCATCAGCTCACTGGTGTACCATCAGCTCACTGATATACCATCAGCTCACTGGTGTACCATCAACACACTAGTGTACTATCTACTCACTGGTGTACCATCAACTCACTGATGTACCATCATCTCACTGGTGTACCATCTGCTCACTGGTGTCCCGTCAGCTCACTAGTGTACCATCAGCTCACTGGTGTGCCGTCAGCTTACTAGTGTGCCATCAGCTCACTAGTGTACCATTAGCTCACTGATGCACCATCTACTCACTGGTGTACCATGTACTCACTAGTGTACCATCTACTCACTGGTGTACCATCAGCTCACTAGTTAACCATCAGCTCACTAAAGCACCATCAGCTCAGTGCTGTACCTACCATCAGCTCACTGGTGTATTATCAGCTCACTGGTTTACCATCAGCTCACTAGTGTACCATCAGCTCACAAGTGTACCATCAGCTCACTAGTGTACCATCAGCTCCCTATTGTACGATTTGATCACTAGTGTACCATCAGGTCGCTGGTGTACCTACCATTAGCTCACTATTGTACCATCAGCTCATTGGTTTACCATCAGCTCACTAGTGTACCATCAGCTCACTATTGTACGATTAGATCACTATTGTAACATCAGCTCTCTGGAGTACCAACCATCAGCTCACTGGTGTACCATCAGCTCACTGGTTTACCATCAGCTCACTAGTGTACCATCAGCTCACTTTTGTACGATTAGATCACTACTGTACCATCATCTCTCTGGAGTACCTACCGTCAGCTCACTGCTGTACCATCAGCTCACTGGTTTACCATCAGCTCACTAGTGTACAATCAGCTCACTAGTGTACCGACAGCTCACTGGTGTACCATCTTCTCACTGGTGTACCATCAGTTAACTAAAGTAACATCTGCTCACTGATGTACCATCAGCTCAGTAGTGTACCATCGACTCACTGGTGTACCATCAGTTAACTAGAGTAACATCAGCTCACTGGTGTACCATCAGCTCACTGGTGTACCATCAGTTAACTAGAGTAACATCTGCTCACTGATGTACCATCAGCTCAGTAGTGTACCATCAGCTTACTGGTGTACCATCAGTTAACTAGAGTAACATCTGCTCACTGATGTACCATCAGCTCAGTAGTGTACCATCAGCTCACTAGTGCAACATTAGCTCAGGAGAGTTCCATCAGCTCACTGGAGTACCTACCATCAGCTCACCGGTGCACCATCTACTCAATGGTGAACAATCAGCTCACTGGTGTACCATCTGCTCACTGTTGTAACTACCATCAGCTCCCTGGTATACCTTCCTTCAGCTCATTGGTGTACCATCTACTCACTGGTGCACGATCAGCTCACTAGTATACCATCAGCTTTTTGTGTACCATCAGCTCACCACTGTACCTATCTGCTCACTG
>WNGS01107700.1:18757-29786 GCA_020271785.1 Procambarus virginalis | reverse complement strand
TAGTGTACCATCATTTCACTGGTGTACCTACCATCAGCTCATGGAGTACATCAGCTCACTAGTGTTCCACCAGCTCACTGGTGTATCATCAGCTCAATAACGAACTATCAGCTCACTAGTGTACCATAAGCTTACTAGTTTACCATTAGCTCACTTGTGTACCATCAGATCATAGTGTAACATCAGCTCACTGGTGTACGTACCATTAGATCACTGTTGTACTATCAGCTTACTGGTGTTGCATCACCACACGGGTGTACCATCTGTTCAAGGTGTAATATGATCAGCTCACTAGTGTACCATCAGCTCACTAGTGTACCATCAGGTAACTGGTGTTCCGTCAGCTCACTAGTGTACCATCAGCTAGCTCACTATTGTACCATGAGCTCACTAGTGTACCATCAGCTCACTAGTGTACCATCAGCTCACTAGTGTACCATCAGCTCACTATAGTACGATTAGATCACTGGTGTACCATCAGCTCACTGGTGTACCTTCATCAGCTCACTAATGACCATCAGCTCCCTGGTGTACCATCAGCTCACTGTGTACCATCTACTCACTGGTGTACCGTCAGCTCACAAGTGTACCATCTACTCACTGAGTACTATCAGCCCACTAGTGTACCAACTACTCACTGGTGTACCATCTGCTCACTGGTGTACCAACAATTAGCTCACTGGTGAACCATCAACTCACTAGTGTATGATTTACTTACTACTGGTGTATCATCAGCTCACTAGTGTACCATCAGCTCACTATTGTGCGATTAGATTACTAGTGTACCATCAGCTCACTGGTGTACCTACCATCAGCTCACTAGTGTACCATCAGCTCACTGGTGTACCATCATCTCACGAGTGTACCATCTATTCACTGGTGTACCATCAGGTCACTAGTGTACCATCACTTCACTAGTGTACCATCAGCTCACTGGTGAACCTACCATCAGCTCACTGGTGTACCTACCATCAGCTCACTGGTGTACCTACTATCAGCTCACTGGTGTATTTTCAGCTCACTGGTTTACCATCAGCTCACTACTGTACCATCAGCTCACTAGTTTACCATCTTCTCACTGGTGTACCATCAGCTAACTAGTGAAACATCTGCTCATTGGTGTACCATCAGCTCACTGGTATACCATCAGCTCACTAGTGTAACATCAGTTCACTAGTGTACCATAAGCTCACTGGTGTACCATCAGCTCACTGAAGAACTATCAGCTCACTAGTGTACCATAAGCTTATTAGTGTACCATTAGCTTACTAGTGTACCATCAGATCTCTAGTGTACCTTCTGTTCACTGGTGTACCTATCATCAGCTCACTAGTGTACCATCAGCTCACTAGTGTACCATCTGCTCACTGGTGTACCTACCATCAGCTCACTGGTGTACCATCAGCTGACTAGTGTACCATCAGGTAACTGGTGTTCCATCAGCTCACTAGTGTACCATCAGCTAACTCACTAGTGTACCATCAGCTCACTAGTGTACCCTCAGCTCACTAGTGTAAGATCAGCTCACTAGTGTACCATCAGCTCAATAGTGTACCTTCAGCTCACTAGTGTACCATCAGCTCACTAGTGTACCATCAGCTCACTAGTGTAAGATCAGCTCACTAGTGTACCATCAGCTCACTAGTGTACCATCAGCTCACTAGTGTACCATCAGCACACTGGTGTACCATCAGCTCACTGGAGTACCTACTATCAACTCAATGGTGCACCATCTACTAACTGGTGTACGATCAGCTCACTCGTGTGCCATCAGCTCACTAGTGTACCCTCAGCTCACTAGTGTACCATCTATTCACTGGTGTACCATCATCTCACTAGTGCACCATCAGCTCCCTTTTGTACCTACCATCAGCTCACTGGTGTACCATCAGCTCACTGGTGTAACTACCATCAGCTCACTGATGTACCTTCCATCAGCTGACTAGTGTACCTTCCATCACCTCACTGGTGTAACTACCATCAGCTCACTGGTGTACCTTCCATCAGCTCACTGGTGTACCATCTATTCACTGGTGTACTATCAGCTCACTAGTGTCCCATCTATTCACTGGTGTACCATCAGCTCACTAGTGCACCATCAGCTCCCTTTTGTACCTACCATCAGCTCACTAGTGCACCATCAGCTCCCTGGTGTACGTACCATCAGCTCACTGGTGTACCATCAGCTCACTGGTTTACCATCAGCTAACTAGTGAACCATCAGCTCACTAGTGTACCATCAGCTAACTATTGTACCATCAGCTCACTAGTGTACCATCTAATCACTGATGTACCATCAGCTCACTGATGTACCATCAGCTCACTAGTGTAACATCTGCTCACTGGTGTATTATCCGCCTACTGGTATACCGTCAGCTCACTAGTGTACTATCATCTCACTGGTGAACCATCAGCTCACTGGTGTACCATCAGCTTAGTAGTGTGCCATCATCTCACTAGTGTGCTATCAGCTCATTGGTGTACCATCTACTCACTGGTGTACCATCTACTCACTAGTGTACCATCTACTCACTTGTGTACTATCTGCTCACTAGTGAACCATCAGCTCACTAGTGTACCATCCGCTCACTGGTGTACCTACCATCAGCTCATTGGTGAACCATCAGCTCAATGGTTTACCATCAGCTCACTAGTGTACCATCAGCTCACTAGTGTACCATCTACTCACTGGTGTACCATCAGCTAACTAGTGTAACATCTGTTCACTGGTGTACCATCAGCTAACTGGTGTACCATCAGCTCACTAGCGAACCATCAGCTCACTGGAGTACCATCAGCTCACTGGTGTACCATCAGCTCACTAGTGTACAATCAGCTCACTGGTGTACCATCAGCTCACTGGAGTACCTACTATCAGCTCACTGGTGCACCATCTACTCACTGGTGAACAATCAGCTCACTGGTGTACCCTCTGTTCACTGGTGTAACTACCATCAGCTCACTGGTGTACATTCCATCAGCTCACTGGTGTACCATCTACTCACTTGTGTACGATCATCTCACTAGTGTACCATCAGCTTTCTGGTGTACCATCAGCTCATCAGTGTACCATCTGCTCACTGATGTACCATCAGCTCACTGGTGTATCTACCATCAGCTCACTGGTGTATCTACCATCAGCTCACTGGTGTATCTACAATCAGCTCACTGGTGTACCATCAGCTCACTGGTGTACCATCAGCTCACTAGTGTACCATCAGCTCACTAGATAACCATCAGCTCACTGGTGTACCTACCATCAACTCTCTGGTGTTCCATCACCTCACTAGTGTACCATCAGCTCACTGGAGTACCATCAGCTCACTAGTGTTCCACCAGCTCACTGGTGTATCATCAGCTCAATAACGAACTATCAGCTCACTAGTGTACCATAAGCTTACTAGTTTACCATTAGCTCACTTGTGTACCATCAGATCACTTGTGTACCATCAGCTCACTGGTGTACGTACCATTAGATCACTGGTGTACTATCAGCTTACTGGTGTTGCATCACCTCACGGGTGTACCATCTGTTCAATGGTGTACATATGATCAGCTCACCAGTGTACCATCAGCTCACTAGTGTACCATCTGCTCACTGGTGTACCTACCATTGCTCACTGGTGTACCATCAGGTAACTGGTGTTCCGTCAGCTCAATAGTGTATCATCAGCTAGCTCACTATTGTACCATTAGCTCACTAGTGTACCATCAGCTCACAAGTGTACCATCAGCTCACTAGTGTACCATCAGCTCACTATTGTACGATTAGATCACTGGTGTACCATCAGCTCACTGGTGTACCTTCCATCAGCTCACTAATGTGCCATCAGCTCACTGGTGTACCATCAGCTCACTGGTGTACCATCTACTCACTGGTGTACCGTCAGCTCACGAGTGTACCATCTACTCACTGATGTACTATCAGCCCAGTAGTGTACCAACTACTCACTGTTGTACCATCTGCTCACTTGTGTACCTACAATTAGCTCACTGGTGAACCATCAACTCACTAGTGTACGATCTACTTACTGCTGGTGTATCATCAGCTCACTAGTGTACCATCAGCTCACTATTGTGCGATTAGATTACTAGTGTACCATCAGCTCACTGGTGTACCTACCATCAGCTCACTAGTGTACCATCAGCTCACTGGTGTACCATCATCTCACGAGTGTACCATCTATTCACTGGTGTACCATCAGGTCACTAGTGTACCATCACTTCACTAGTGTACCATCAGCTCACTGGTGAACCTACCATCAGCTCACTGGTGTACCTACCATCAGCTCACTGGTGTACCTACTATCAGCTCACTGATGTATTTTCAGCTCACTGGTTTACCATCAGCTCACTAGTGTACCATCAGCTCACTAGTGTACCATCTTCTCACTGGTGTACCATCAGCTAACTAGTGTAACATCTGCTCATTGGTGTACCATCAGCTCACTGGTATACCATCAGCTCACTAGTGTAATATCAGTTCACTAGTGTACCATAAGCTCACTGGTGTACCATCAGCTCACTGATGAACTATTAGCTCACTAGTGTACCATAAGCTTACTAGTGTACCATTAGCTTACTAGTGTACCATCAGATCTCTAGTGTACCTTCTGTTCACTGGTGTACCTATCATCAGCTCACTAGTGTACCATCAGCTCACTAGTGTACCATCTGCTCACTGGTGTACCTACCATCAGCTCACTGGTGTACCATCAGCTGACTAGTGTACCATCAGGTAACTGGTGTTCCATCAGCTCACTAGTGTACCATCAGCTAACTCACTAGTGTACCGTCAGCTCACTAGTGTACCCTCAGCTCACTAGTGTAAGATGAGCTCACTAGTGTACCATCAGCTCAATAGTGTACCATCAGCTCACTAGTGTACCATCAGCTCACTAGTGTACCATCAGCTCACTAGTGTAAGATCAGCTGACTAGTGTACCATCAGCTCACTAGTGTACCATCAGCTCACTAGTGTACCATCAGCACACTGGTGTACCATCAGCTCACTGGAGTACCTACCATCAACTCAATGGTGAACCATCAGCTCACTGGTGTACGATCAGCTCACTCGTGTGCCATCAGCTCACTAGTGTACCATCAGCTCACTAGTGTACCATCTATTCACTGGTGTACCATCATCTCACTAGTGCACCATCAGCTCCCTTTTGTACCTACCATCAGCTCACTGGTGTACCATCAGCTCACTGGTGTAACTACCATCAGCTCACTGGTGTAACTTCCATCAGCTGACTTGTGTACCTTCCATCACCTCACTGGTGTAACTACCATCAGCTCACTGGTGTACCTTCCATCAGCTCACTAGTGTACCATCTATTCACTGGTGTACCATCAGCTCACTAGTGTCCCATCTATTCAATGGTGTACCATCAGCTCACTAGTGTCCCATCTATTCACTGGTGTACCATCAGCTCACTAGTGCACCATCAGCTCCCTTTTGTACCTACCATCAGCTCACTAGTGCACCATCAGCACCCTGGTGTACGTACCATCAGCTCACTGGTGTACGTACCATCAGCTCACTGGTGTACCATCAGCTTAGTAGTGTGCCATCATCTCACTAGTGCGCTATCAGCTCATTGGTGTACCATCTACTCACTGGTGTACCATCTTCTCACTAGTGTACCATCTACTCACTGGTGTACTATCTGCTCACTAGTGAACCATCAGCTCACTAGTGTACCATCCGCTCACTGGTGTACCTACCATCAGCTCACTGGTGTACCATCAGCTCAATGGTTTGCCATCAGCTCACTAGTGTACCATCAGCTCACTTGTGTACCATCTACTCACTGGTGTACCATCAGCTAACTAGTGTAACATCTGTTCACTGGTGTACCATCAGCTCACTGGTGTACCATCAGCTCACTAGCGAACCATCAGCTCACTGGAGTACCATCAGCTCACTGGTGTACCATCAGCTCACTAGTGTACAATCAGTTCACTGGTGTACCATCAGCTCACTGGAGTACCTACTATCAGCTCACTGGTGCACCATCTACTCACTGGTGAACAATCAGCTCACTGGTGTACCCTCTGTTCACTGGTGTAACTACCATCAGCTCACTGGTGTACATTCCATCAGCTCACTGGTGTACCATTTACTCACTTGTGTACGATCATCTCACTAGTGTACCATCAGCTTTCTGGTGTACCATCAGCTTTCTGGTGTACCATCAGCTCATCAGTGTACGATCTGCTCCCTGATGCACCATCAGCTCACTGGTGTATCTACCATCAGCTCACTGGTGTATCTACCATCAGCTCACTGGTGTATCTACCATCAGCTCACTGGTGTACCATCAGCTCACTGGTGTACCATCAGCTCACAAGTGTACCATCAGCTCACTAGATAACCATCAGCTCACTGGTGTACCTACGATCAGCTCTCTGGTGTACCATCACCTCACTAGTGTACCATGAGTTCACTAGTGTACCATCATCTCACTGGTGTACCTACCATCAGCTCACTGGAGTACCATCAGCTCACTAGTGTTCCACCAGCTCACTGGTGTATCATCAGCTCACTAACGAACTATCATCTCACTAGTGTACCATAAGCTTACTAGTGTACCATTAGCTCTCTTGTGTACCATCAGATCACTAGTGTACCATCAGCTCACTGGTGTACGTACCATTAGATCACTGGTGTACCATCAGCTCATTGGTGTACATATGATCAGCTGACTAGTGTGCCATCAGCTCACTAGTGTACCATCAGCTAACTGGTGTTCCATCAGCTCACTAGTGTACCATCAGTTAGCTCACTATTGTACCATGAGCTCAGTAGTGTACCATCAGCTCATTAGTGTACCATCAGCTCACTAGTGTACCTTCAGCTCACTGGTGTACCATCAAATCACGAGTGCACCATCTATTCACTGGTGCACCATCAGCTCACTAGTGTACCATCACCTCACTAGTGTACCATCAGCTCACTGGTGTATCTACTATCAGCTCACTGGTGTACCATGAGCTCACTTGTTTACCATCAGCTCACTGGTTTACCTTGAGCTCACCAATGTACCATCAGCTCACTTGTGTACCATCTATTCACTGGTGTACCATCAGCTCACTAGTGTAACATCTGCTCATTGGTGTAGCATCAGCTCACTGGTGTACCATCTGTTCACTGGTGTACCTATCATCAGCTCACTAGTGTACCATCAGCTCACTAGTGTACCATCTGCTCACTGGTGTACCTACCATCAGCTCACTGGTGTACCATCATCTCACAAGTGTACCATCAGGTAACTGGTGTTCCATCAGCTCACTAGTGTACCAACAGCTACCTCACTAGTGTACCATCAGCTTACTAGTGTACCATCAGCTCACTAGTGTACCATCAGCTTACTAGTGTACCATCTGCTCACTGGTGTACCTACCATCAGCTCTCTGGTGTTCCATCACCTCACTAGTGTACCATCAGTTCACTAGTGTACCATCATCTCACTGGTGTACCTACCATCAGCTCACTGGAGTACCATCAGCTCACTAGTGTTCCACCAGCTCACTGGTGTATCATCAGATCACTAACGAACTATCTGCTCACTAGTGTACCATCAGATCACTAGTGTACCATCAGATCACTAGTGTACCATCAGCTCACTGGTGTACGTACCATTAGATCTCTGGTGTACCATCAGCTCATTGGTGTACATATGATTTGCTCACTAGTGTACCATCAGCTCACTAGTGTTCCATCTGCTAACTGGTGTACCTACCTATCGCTCACTGGTGTACCATCATCTCACTAGTGTACCATCAGGTAACTGGTGTTCCATCAGCTCACTAGTGTACCATCAGCTAGCTCACTATTGTACCATGAGCTCACTAGTGTACCATCAGCTCATTAGTGTACCATCAGCTCACTATTGTACCTTCAGCTCACTGGTGTACCATCAAATCACGAGTGCACCATCTATTCACTGGTGCACCATCAGCTCACTAGTGTACCATCACCTCACTAGTGTACCATCAGCTCACTGGGGTATCTACTATCAGCTCACTGGTGTACCATCAGCTCACTTGTTTACCATCAGCTCACTGGTTTACCTTTAGCTCACCAATGTACCATCAGCTCACTTGTGTACCATGTATTCACTGGTGTACCATCAGCTCACTAGTGTAACATCTGCTCATTGGTGTAGCATCAGCTCACTGGTGCACCATCTGTTCACTGGTGTACCTATCATCAGCTCATTAGTGTACCATCAGCTCACTAGTGTACCATCTGCTCACTGGTGTACCTACCATCAGCTCACTGGTGTACCATCATCTCACAAGTGTACCATCAGGTAACTGGTGTTCCATCAGCTCACTAGTGTACCAACAGCTACCTCACTTGTGTACCATCAGCTCACTAGTGTACCATCAGCTCACTAGTGTACCATCAGCTCACTAGTGTACCATCAGCTCACTAGTGTACCATCAGCTTACTAGTGTACCATCAGCTCACTATTGTACGATTAGATCACTAGTGTACCATCAGCTCACTGGTGTACCTTCAATCAGCTCACTAGTGTACCATCAGCTCACTGGTGTACCATCAGCTCACTTTGCATCATCTTCTTATTGGTGTACCATCAGCTCACTAGTGTACCATCAGCTAACTAGTGTACCATCTACTCACTGGTGTACAATCAGCTCACCAGTGTACCATCTGCTCATTGGTGTACCATCAGCTCACCGGTCTACCGTCAGCTCACTGGTGTATCTACTATCAGCTAACTGGTGTATCTTTCATCAGCTAACTGGTGCACCATCTACTCTCTGGTGAACAATGTGCTCACTGGTGTATCTACTATCAGCTAACTGGTGTATCTTTCATCAGCTAACTGGTGCACCATCTACTCTCTGGTGAACAATGTGCTCACTGGTGTAACTACCATCAGCTCACTGGTGTAACTACCATCAGCTCACTGGTGTACCTTCCGTCAGCTCACTGGTGTACCATCTACTCACTGGTGTACGATCAACTCACTAGTGTACCATCAGCTTTCTGGTGAACAATCAGCTCACCAGTGTACCATCTGCTCATTGGTGTACCATCAGGTCACCGGTGTACCATCAGCTCACTGGTGTATCTACTATCAGCTAACTGGTGTATCTTCCATCAGCTAACTGGTGTACCATGAGATCACTAGTGTACCATCAGCTTACTAGATAACCATCAGCTCAATGGTGTACCTACCATCACTTCACTGGTGTACCATCAGCTCACTAGTGTACCATCAGTTCACTAGTGTACCATCATCTCACTGGTGTACCTACCAAAAGCTCACTGGAGTGATCACTGGTTTACCATCCGCTGACTAGTGTATCATCAGCTCACTAGTGTACCGTCTAATCACTGATGTCCCATCAGCTCATTAGTGTAACATCTGCTAACTGGTGTACCATCCGCCTTCAGGAATACCATCAGCTCACTGGTGTACCATCTACTCACTGGTGTACCATCAGCTCACCAGTGTACCATCTGCTCACTGGTGTACCATCAGCGCGCAGGTGCATCTACACTAGTGAACCACTGCTCACTAGTGTACCATCAGCTCACTAGTTTACTAACAGCTCACTGGTGTACCTACCATCAGCTCACTGGTGTACCATCAGCTCACTAGTGTACCATCAGTTCACTAGTGTACCATCAGCTCACTGGTTTACCTAACATCTGCTCACTGGTGTACCATTAGCTCACTAGTGTACCATCAGCTCACTAGTGTACCATTAGCTCACTAATGTACCATCAGATCACTAGTGTACCATAAGCTCACTGGTGTATGTACCATTAGCTCACTGGTGTACAATCAGCTCACTGGTGTAGCATCAGCTCACTGGTGTACCATCTGTTCACTGGTGTACCTATCATCAGTTCACTAGTGTACCATCAGGTAACTGGTGTTCCATCAGCTCACTAGTGTACCATGAGCTAGCTCACTATTGTACCATCAGCTCACTAGTGTACCATCAGCTCACTAGTGTACCCTCACCTCACTAGTGTACCATCAGCTCACTATTGTACGATTAGATCACTAGTGTACCATCTGCTCACTGGTGTACCTACCATCAGCTCACTAGTGTACCATTAGCTCACTAATGTACCATCAGATCACTAGTGTACCATAAGCTCACTGGTGTACGTACCATTAGCTCACTGGTGTACAATCACCTCACTGGTGTAGCATCAGCTCACTGGTGTACCATTTGTTCACTGGTGTACCTATCATCAGCTCACTAGTGTACCATCAGCTAACTGGTGTTCCATCAGC
The DNA here is from genome assembly GCA_020271785.1 of Procambarus virginalis. Classification (NCBI taxonomy): domain Eukaryota; kingdom Metazoa; phylum Arthropoda; class Malacostraca; order Decapoda; family Cambaridae; genus Procambarus; species Procambarus virginalis. The sequence continues at coordinate 19,494 of WNGS01107700.1, read as the reverse complement.
TCACATTTGTACCATGAGCTAGCTCACTATTGTACCATCAGCTCACTAGTGTACCATGAGCACACTAGTGTACCCTCACCTCACTATTGTACCATCAGCTCACTATTGTACGATTACATCACTAGTGTACCATCAGCTCACTATTGTACGATTACATCACTAGTGTACCATCAGCTCACTGGTGTACCTACCATCAGCTCACTAGTGTACCATCAGCTCACAGGTGTATCATCAGCTCACTGGTGTACCATCTATTCACTGGTGTACCATCAGCGCACTAGTGTACCATTAGGTAACTAGTGTACGATCAGCGCACTAGTGTACCATCTAATCACTGATGTACCATCAGGTAACTAGTCTAACATCTGCTCACTGGTGTACCATCAGCTCACTAGTGTACTATCAGCTAACTAGTGTACCATCTACTCACTTGTGTACCGTCAGCTCACTAGTGCACCATCAACTCACGGGTTGATGGTGCACTAGGTACCATCAGCGCACTAGTGTACCATTAGGTAACTAGTGTACGATCAGCGCACTAGTGTACCATCTAATCACTGATGTACCAACAGGTCACTAGTCTAACATCTGCTCACTGGTGTACCATCAGCTCACTAGTGTACTATCAGCTAACTAGTGTACCATCTACTCACTTGTGTACCGTCAGCTCACTAGTGCACCATCAAATCACGGGTGTACCATCAGCCCACTAGTGTACCATCTACTCACTGGTTTAC
>WNGS01107698.1:0-10963 GCA_020271785.1 Procambarus virginalis | reverse complement strand
AACATGTCACCATACACCGTTTTTTCTTCACATCTCTGCATAGCCCTTCTGTTCGAGTTACCATAACGGACAGAAAATGGTGTACTTATCTATCACGACCCACGGCCGGAGGACTCACCTATAGGCGGTGCTGGCGCAGGGCAGATGTCCAACGCCTTTGTCGTACTGGGCCGCCCGCTTCACTACCAACACCTGTAACAAAACACAGATGTAACCAAGTAACACAGGTGTAACCAGCTTCATGCAGTTAAGCGCATGAACAGGGCTTTCTGCACTAAGCACAGGAAAATTAGGTTAATAGCTTGCTAACGAAGAGCTGGAACATTGATTGCAATATGTATGTTCTAGCTGACAACGGGAACAAATCAGTTATTTGCTGGTGTAAATTATGTAGGTAAAGTTAGGAGTGAGGTTATACTAGAGTAACTAGATTAATGAGCACCAATAGAGCTAGTCAGGAACAAGAGTGAGATCCAATCACATACATCAGTTTTATTAGAATGAGCTGATGATGTCGCCGACTAGACAACAATGCAATGTTAATACACTATCCGTCACCGAAACCTAGAAGTATTTAAATGGACAGAATGAAATGTATGCAAGTAACGGTGCATTCACTATGGCAAGTAAGGTATACAGCCCAGTTTCGGGCACTCTATTATTATGGAGGTGACCAATTATCAGAGAAACTTTGTCAAGAAAGATGGGAAGGCAATTCCAGGTAATCTGAACCTCCAAGAGGTCAGATCATGCTCATTTAACATGCCTTTAACATGCCAGTTAGGCTTTAACATGCCTAACTACTCAGCAATTCACAACAGTCGTCAAATTCAGAAAGGTGGTGGTACTGCTCTTTACTACCACCAAGAACTAACATGCTTAAAAGTAATTAGAACTAGAGACTACTGTGGGGAGCCAGTTTCAGAGTCAAGGGTGCCGAGTCTGTCCTGTCTGTGGGTGCAGTCTATAGAATTCCTAAGACTGATGTGTCCGAATTCAACTCAAACCTTAGAAATCTAATACTCGATAACAGACTGAACAAAAACCATCTAATTATCACAGGGGACTTTAATATTGACATCTGCGAGCCTGAAAACCTTACTGCTGCCAGCTTCCTCAACTGTATGAATTCCTGCTTCCTCATACCCTTAATCACTAGACCTACTAGAATCACTGATAGTACTGCCACGACTCTAGATCACATCTGGACCAACATAACCTCTCCGCTTACTTCAGGTATAATCATCGATAGCACTACAGACCAGTACCCCACATTTCTCTTAACTAACATTAACAAACCACCTCTAGAGACAAGGGAGTTAAGCTTTAGGCTGCACTATGAAACTGCTATAGGCAATTTTATAGCTGCTGCTGCTAATGTCAACTGGGAGTCCGAGTTAGGTAACATAGGGGACATCAACCTAGCAATGCAATCTTTTCTTCAAAAAACTCTCAGCCTTTATAACACCCACTGTCCTATGCTAACGAAACAAGTCACAACCAAAAGGCTAAACAATCCTTGGCTTACAAAGGGAATACTTAATCCATTAATAAAAAACATGACCTTGAGAAGAAGTATAGGTTAGGAACCGTCTCCAAAGAATTTTCAAAGAATTACTCGTTATTGCTATCTAAAATAATTAGAAGAGCAAAACTAAATACTACGTAGATAAATTTACCCAAACAAAGGGCAACATTAAAAAAACATGGAGCACAATTTCACAAATATTGGGATCAAAGAAGATTTTAAATAACAAACCAATACTCCTGTCTAATACCGATAGTCAGCGTACAGCCTCTGATAATGCTATTGAGTTCAATAGGTTCTTCTCTTCCATTGGGTCATCCCTTGCAAATGATATTCCATCTTCCAGTACTGATGTTCAGGACTATCTTACAGGTAACTATCCACAGTCTCTGTACCTAAAGCCTACAAATTCCACTGATGTTAATGAGATAATCCTTTCCCTTAAAACCAAGTCTAGTGCCCTTGAAGAGATACCAACTTTAATTTACAAAAAAGCCTCCAGATCTTTAGCCCCTGCTATTGCATTGCTCTTCAACAAGTCACTTGAACTCCAAACCTTTCCAATATTCTAAAAACAAGCGAGAGTAACCCCTGTCCACAAATGTGGTGATCTCACTTATGTTAACAACTACAGACCTATATCAATCCTGCCTAACTTGTCAAAAATATTTGAAAAACTAATCTACAAGCAGCTTTACTCTTATCTAGCCAAACACAATATACTTAGCTCTTGTCAATATAGCTTCAGACCCAAAAAAGCACTAACGATGCACTTATTAGTATTATTAACTTGATTCATGCAGCTCTTGATAAAAATGAGTTCCCTGTTGGGTTATTTGTGGATCTGCGTAAGGCTTTTGACACTGTCAACCACCAAAACCTTCTTCTTAAATTACATCATTATGGAGTCAGAGGTCACTCCCTGCAATACCTCAAATCTTACCTTACTGACAGGCTCCAGTATGTTTCTGTGAATAATTCAATTTCTCCCACCCTACCCATCAACATTGGTGTTCCTCAGGGCAGCATACTTGACCCTCTCCTCTTTCTCATCTACATTAATGACCTTCCAAATGCCTCCCAACACCTCAAACCAATTCTATTTGCTGACGACACAACCTTCATTTACTCCAGTCCTGACCCCCTTGCTCTAAATGCCACAGTGAATACTGAGCTAAATAAAGTCCATCTTTGGCTAACTGCCAACAAACTCACCCTTAACATTGACAAAACTTTCTATATTCTGTTTGGCAATAAATCCTCTAATCAAATAAATCTCAGGATAAACAATACCCAAATTTGTAACAAAATAGATGGCAAATTCCTTGGCGTTCTCATTGACCACAAGCTGAATTTCCAGGGACACATTCTAAATATATCAAAAAGAGTTTCAAAAACTGTTGGCATTCTTTCTAAGATCAGATATTATGTACCTCGCCCTGCCATGGTGACGCTCTATTACTCCCTTATCTATCCATATCTCAACTATGGTATTTGTGCTTGGGGTTCTACTACCCAAAATCATTTACGTCCTCTAATTACTCAACACAAAGCTGCTATTAGGACAATATCCAACTCTGGCGCCAGACATCACTCGGTACCCCTACTTAAATCCCTGGATATGTTGGATATTAAGTTACTGCACATCCTCTCATGTGCATTGTATATATATAAACGCTGAACTGTAATGCCAATCCTGACCTCAAAAGCTTCATTGAAGGTTGTAACAGAACCCATGAGCACCACACCAGAAACAAATACCGTTTTGATATTCCAAGAGTACGACTTAATCAAACTAGAAATGCTCTACAAATCAAGGGACCCAGAATGTGGAATGACCTTCCCAATCATGTTAAAGACTGTACCTCTCTCAACCACTTTAAGATAAAACTAAGCACTGCCTAATAAATTCCCTGTAGCCTACCTTACCCCTATATTTTCAACCCATGTCTGTTATTTTTTAAACAACGTTGTTTGTCGACCTAATTGTATTTGTGCTGTTTTTCTTCCATGTTCCTCCCTTTTTTTATTTTTATTTTTTCTCAACACATTTTATACTTTAATCTCAATTAGTATTAAGTTTTAGTCTTCAATGTTTTCCTGCTCGAAACGCTTTGCGTCATAGTGGCTTTAGGCATTGTATGTACTATCTCTATCTATAAATCTATCAATTTTTGTATCACCTCTTGTATGTATGTACTTTACCTGAATAAACATTTTTGAATTTACGTTCTGTAGAGAACACAAGTATGGGAAAGTTTTTGGAAGAACAAATGGATGAAGTATTGTAACAAGGGAATACTCATAGGGTGGTAACAGCTAGTTTGACTGTAGGGTAGTTAATTTGTGGAGTAGGTTGCCAGGTAACAATATACTTGGGATCGTTGGATTGTTTCATCAAACCGATGAACGAATGACTGATCAATTTCCCCGTGTCTGGGTCAATGAACTCGCTACTCAGTCCCAGAGAATATCGAAGGACATAATTGACTGGAGAAGCTTATCAAGCGAGCGTCTATCGTATATAACCTATATATGCTTCCGTCCGGATATTCCCGCCACGAGGCACGACTTACCTGGTGTTGAGGCTGGTGTCCCTCTGGTGTTGCAGCCGACGCCTGCAACACTGGCGCGCCATTACTCATCACAACACACCTGTGCAACAACAACAATTATTAACTAATATACATGTACTTCAACTTTCCTCGCAATCTTTATAATGTCAAAATTGTGGCTCTAAACAACCTATTAACCATAAGAACTTCAAAGATGGCTGTTCATATACTCACAGGAAAACACAGAAGCAGACAATCTTTCCGTCCATAATTACTGATGGTTAAAGCTCCAGAGACGTGTGAGGACTCAAGTGACTACGGTGGCTGGGCCGCTACTGGTTATGGAGAAGGTCCGACCTCATATATATACAAGCAGCCTCGCCCGTCGACCCGGCCAGCATTACTACGCCCAGCACCCTGACGTCATGGTGACGTCACGGCGGGAGTCAAGGTGCCTCACAAGGGCAGTCATTAACCCGAATTCAATTTCTTTCCGTAAGCCCCCCCCCCCCCTCCTTCTCTGTTCCTCCTACCTGTTACTCGTGAGACCGCCTCCCAGACCCTCCACCTCTTCCCGATGTCCACTCTCTCACTTCCGTCCGAAGAAACTAATGTTATATATCAGATTCACTCAGGCGGTTAGCTCTTTGTATATCATTACCCAGGTCGCCCACTTGCCATACAGCCTCTGTCAACACACCTACACCTCTAAGTATCTTGTATAGTGTGAATACGTCATTCGTGTTGTAGTTTCTTCTTGTGTGATGTATAATACAGTATCTCGGGACATCTAAAAGTGATGTACTCACCTAATAGTGTCTACGGCTTCGTGAGATGAAGCTGTCATGTTCGTGTGCGTCATAACTGGTGTCAAGTGCTTAAATTTATGCACTCTAAAAGTTTTCCTAATGTTGACTTCTGCAGATCTCTGCGGTCCACCTTTATTTCTATATATATTTGGCAAACATGTGCGGCTTCACCTTAATTAAGACTGTTTGTTGTTATCATGAATATAAAACATTAAATGTACTACATAGAGAAATTGCATTATCATAATATATCAATGATTCAATCCACAGAAGCGTTTTACTGGCTATTCATGCCCGTGCCACCTCTTGGGTGGCTTAATCTTTATCAATCAATCTATCAGAAGCGTTGATGAGGCAGTGATAGTTGGAGATGCGCATTAGGGCTGGATGCGCAGTAGAGCTGGATGCGCAGTAGGGCTGGATGTGTAGTAGAGCTGGATGCGCAGTAGGGCTGGATGCGCAGTAGAGCTGGATGCGCAGTAGGGCTGGATGTGTAGTAGAGCTGGATGCGCAGTAGGGCTGGATGCGCAGTAGAGCTGGATGCGCAGTAGGGCTGGATGTGTAGTAGAGCTGGATGCGCAGTAGGGCTGGATGCGTCACGTATGTGCTTTAAACCATTCAATTGTAGAAACTAGTAAAAACACTTGGACCTATTTCCACAAGTAACTAGGAATTGATCAGGAACAGTGGTCACAAATACCCGTTAGCAAGAACATTGCTTATCGAAGTTCAGACCAAGGATGGGCATCCTACACAGAAAGTCATACCAGGAAAATTCCGTCAATTTATTTTTAATAAATTGGCACCAACATGGGTTCAGAGCAGTGCGTTAGTTGCTAGACCACCATAACGTGATCTTAGGTATCATTGAAATAAGCAACACTGCTTTTATATACAATTTTGTGAAAGCTTTCGACAAGTGTGACCATGATGTTAATGCACACACAAGGAATTACTGGCAGACACGGGATATGGATCTATGATAAATTAACGAACAGAACCCAGTGCGTAATAGCCAAAGTGAAAGCCCTGTCCTCGAGTGCGTTGGGCTTGCTTCAGTACTTTCTCTTTTTACGCAGTCTGGGGCAAACTATAGGCAGAAAGAATGTAAGTCACCGCGTAGAAAAGTCGACGAACCATGCCACCCTGCCCACAGCGAGCGCAGGCTCGTCAGGCCGAGCCATGGGAAACCAGGCCAAAGACCCACAAGGGAATTGTCAAGTCCTGAAGGTAACTAGCCAACCAGGACACCCAGGCTCAGAGGATTCTTGCCGGAAGAACAGACCCAGAACGCCGCCCAGACCACTGGGGCTGAAGAGCGTCTGCCGTGGCCCATACCAACAAGTGTTGGAACTTGTGTGGACACCAACTAACTTTAGCGCCAACACTCTGAGGAGCTCCACCCCGGGGGCTTGGCCTCGACTGGACTGAGTACGGAACATACCAGAGAAACAGCGGTCATTGCAGGGGCAGTGACAATGTTGCAGGGGCAGTGACAATGTTGCAGGGGTAGTGGCCATTTTGCAGTGACAGTGACAATGTTGCAGGGGCAGTGACAATGTTGCAGGGGTAGTGGCCATTTTGCAGTGACAGTGACAATGTTGCAGGGGCAGTGACAATGTTGCAGGGGCAGTGGCAATATTGCAGGGGCAGTGACAATGTTGCAGGGGTAGTGGCCATTTTGCAGTGACAGTGACAATGTTGCAGGGGCAGTGACAATGTTGCAGGGGTAGTGGCCATGTTGCAGTGACAGTGACAATGTTGCAGGGGCAGTGGCAATATTGCAGGGGCAGTGACAATGAGCATCTAAGGAAGAAACCCGTGGACTTGCGCAAGGGGAAACGCAAGACTAACCAGCCCACGCAACAAGTCTGATTAAACACGCACGTGAACAAATACTAACAAAAACAACTTCACGCCCATAAATGGCTCTCACAGGACAAAAGTTAAAGAATGGTCATCACTTAACTGAGAAACAGGGGGATCTACTGCAAAAGACTTACTTATCACTACAGTGATGTTGATAACTCCAGGCCAGTCTTCAGCCGGCGGTTCTGGGGCCGCCTTGGGGCGGGGTTGTCGGTACTAACAGGTTGGAGATAGTTTTGAGTGAATTAATTGTTTATTGATTCTGTTATAGAATTGTTTGGTGGTTTCCAGGCTTCATTTCCTGCGAATCTTTCAGCTGTCCAATGCTTCGGCGATTTCCTGGATGCTTTTCTGGTGAGATTGTTGAGGGTCCTTGGATGGGGGGGAGGGGGGTGTTACTGTGCTACTTATTGTGGTATGCTATAATTATAACTACCATGTTACTGTGCTACAGGGCTGCAGTACCAATTTAAGACAAGATTTAGCAAGCTCTCCAGGTAGGAGGAAACAAGGTCTGTACCCCAGGGAAATTACTCCCCAATTTAGAACAGCTAAGGAAAGACCCGTTTTACTCCAAAATGTTACTCCTACCCTTCACCCACCACTGGCCACAATAAATAGGCAGTATAGATACAATTTATTATTCACAGTAGCCCCATTTACCCGTAACAAAAAACCACCTGGCACTGCCTATTGATATTTACGTTGATACTCAGTACCCCCCCTCCCTTTGCACAAAGATACCAGCCCTTATCAGAACTATACTAAAGCAAGCCATAAACCTCTGAAAGAAGTAAACATTGAGATTTCCTGTAACACCCCCCCCTCACACACTCAATAACATCCTCTTCAGTCTTACTCCCACAAAACACCTAACAGTGGAATAAGGTTAGAGTTGTGCACGTGTATTATACAATAATCAGAGTAGATTGCTCGCCACGACTTTATACATAGAAATGAGCTTATCCGAAACAATTCCCAAGAGTAAATATCAACACTCACCTGATTCATAATGATGTGCTGCAGGGAATCTTAGCGAAGTATCCAAAATTGTCTTACTGTAGGTGCAGCCTACACATGACTGTAAAGCTGCCGCCCAGTTGGGTGGGTGTGGAGCATATGACTGTAAATCTGCCGCCCAGTTGGGAGGGTATGGAGCACATGACTGTAAAGCTGCCGCCCAGTTGGGTGGGTGTGGAGCATATGACTGTAAAGCTGCCGCCCAGTTGGGTGGGTGTGGAGCACATGACTGTAAAGCTGCCGTCCAGTTGGGTGAGTGTGGAGCACATGACTGTAAAGCTGCCGTCCAGTTGGGTGGGTGTGGAGCACATGACTGTAAAGCTGCCGTCCAATTGGGTGGGTGTGGAGCACATGACTGTAAAGCTGCCGCCCAGTTGGGTGGGTGTGGAGCACATGACTGTAAAGCTGCCGTCCAGTTGGGTGGGTGTGGAGCACATGACTGTAAAGCTGCCGTCCAGTTGGGTGGGTGTGGAGCACATGACTGTAAAGCTGCCGTCCAGTTGGGTGGGTGTGGAGCACATGACTGTAAAGCTGCCGTCCAGTTGGGTGGGTGTGGAGCACATGACTGTAAAGCTGCCGTCCAGTTGGGTGGGTGTGGAGCACATGATTGTAAAGCTGCCGCCCAGTTGGGTGGGTGTGGAGCACATGACTGTAAAGCTGCCGTACAGTTGGGTGAGTGTGGAGCACATGACAGTAAAGCTGCCGCCCAGTTGGGTGGGTGTGGATCACATGACTGTAAAGCTGCCGTCCAGTTGGGTGGGTGTGGAGCACATGATTGTAAAGCTGCCGTCCAGTTGGGTGGGTGTGGAGCACATGACTGTAAAGCTGCCGTCCAGTTGGGTGGGTGTGGAGCACATGACTGTAAAGCTGCCGTCCAGTTGGGTGGGTGTGGAGCACATGACTGTAAAGCTGCCGTCCAGTTGGGTGGGTGTGGAGCACATGACTGTAAAGCTGCCGTCCAGTTGGGTGGGTGTGGAGCACATGATTGTAAAGCTGCCGCCCAGTTGGGTGGGTGTGGAGCACATGACTGTAAAGCTGCCGTCCAGTTGGGTGGGTGTGGAGCACATGACTGTAAAGCTGCCGCCCAGTTGGGTGGGTGTGGAGCACATGACTGTAAAGCTGCCGCCCAGTTGGGTGGGTGTGGAGCACGTGACTGTAAAGCTGCCGCCCAGTTGGGTGAGTGTGGAGCACATGACTGTAAAGCTGCCGCCCAGTTGGGTGGGTGTGGAGCAAGACTAGTAACTGCGTGACTCACCATAGATGTAAAGTGCCTTGTATAGTGACTCTTGTGAGCCTCTTGTTGAATCACTTGTGATACAAAAGATTATTGATGTGTGTATTTGTGTAGGTGATTGAATATATATATATATATATATATATATATATATATATATATATATATATATATATATATATATATATATATATATATATATATATATATAAGTATATATATATGTCGTACCTAGTAGCCAGAACGCACTTCTCAGCCTACTATTCAAGGCCCGATTTGCCTAATAAGCCAAGTTTTCATGAATTAATATAGTTTCTCTAATTTTTTTCTTATGAAATGATAAAGCTACCCATTTCATTATGTATGAGGTCAATTTTTTTGTTATTGGAGTTAAAATTAACGTAGATATATGACCGAACCTAACCAACACTACCTAACCTAACCTAACCTATCTTTATAGGTTAGGCTAGGTTAGGTAGCCGAAAAAGTTAGGTTAGGTTAGGTTAGGTAGGTTAGGTAGTCGGAAAACAATTAATTCATGAAAACTTGGCTTATTAGGCAAATCGGACCTTGCATAGTAGGCTGAGAAGTGCGTTCTGGCTACTAGGTACGACATATATATAAAGTATATATATATATATATATATATATATATATATATATATATATATATATATATATATATATATATATATATATATATATACACCAAGGACACACAAGTACAAGCATCAGGGAAGAGCGCTAACGTGCACAGAACAGGGAAACAATATTACATTAAAGGAAGCAGAAAGGCACGGCAAAAACAACCAGTACCACACAAGGAAAAACAAAACACACTAGTGAAAAATAAACACAAACAAAGACCACCAAACAAACTGAAGCCGTTACCAACACCAACACAATAACACGGAACAGGATAACACATAACAGCCTCAACAAAGGCAAAATAGGGGAAGCTTCCAACCCCCCCCCCCCTAACATGCATACCACCACACCCAAACTGAACAAATTATAGGGGAACACGGGTGACAGGAGGGGCCAGATACTAGACCTAATTTAACAATATACAATAAAAACAGACTATATCGAGCACACCACACATACACAGACCTACAAGCACGGAGGGGAGACGCCTCCGGACCTCACTACAAGAAGAGATCCTTGAAGTGGCCGGAGGGCCACCACCGGGAAATCCACCTGAGGAGGGGCAAGAGAAATCCCCCTTTTCAACAACAGGGGCAACAACTCCAGGGGCAAAACACCCCCACCCTGGTCCACTGGGCACTGGGGGGCTCACAGGTAGGAACCAGCACAGGATCCATGCTCCGCCTCCCGCACCTGCTACTCCAAAAGGAGGAGCTTTCTGCTCCGCCTTCACCATCCTCCTCTCAGCGTCCATAGTCTCCACCGGGTTCACACCACCAAGGGACCGCGACCTGGCAGCGCCCTTCCGACGCTTCTGTTTAGAAACGAGCCTAACCGTACGCGACGTATCCTGGAGGCATCGCGGGGGATACACTCCATCCATAGGCAAGGGATCCTGGGACGTCACCGGAAAAGATGGGAGGGGGGACCTTCACCCACAGCGCCCCACCGGCGGGTCAGCTACACCAGACCCGCGCTTCAGGACAGAAGGGGACACCCCAAGGGGACCCTCCGCCACCTCCACAGGAGGCGGCACAATGTGGATGCTCCGGTGCACTGGTGTACCATCAGGTGCTCCACCAGCACCTGATGCGCAACTACATCCTCACACACTGGCGATCCGTCGGTCTCCGTCAACACAGAGCCCCATTTGTGTCAGATACAACTTTCAGCCGGAACCTTCACATACATAGGCCCATCACCTGGGAGATAGGGAGGCAGAACAACACCCCCATTGGCTCGTCCTGGGTCGCAAAAGGTCGATATATTCAATATATATATTGAAAATATATTCTCCCTG
>WNGS01107694.1:0-15239 GCA_020271785.1 Procambarus virginalis | reverse complement strand
GGGATAGAGTATAAGGATTTAGGATGGAGCATCTACACATCCTTCTCACTGTGGACCATCTTCACTACACACTACTTCCTCAGTGTAACATCTTTACTACACACTACCTCTCAGTGTAACCATCTTCACTACACACTACCTTCCTCAGTGTAACCATCTTTACTACACACTACCTTCCTCAGTGTAACCATCTTTACTACACACTACCTTCCTCAGTGTAACCATCTTCACTACACACTACCTTCCTCAGTGTAACCATCTTTACTACACACTACCTTCCTCAGTGAAAACCATCTTTACTACACACTACCTTCCTCAGTGTAACCATCTTACTACACACTACCTTCCTCAGTGTAACCATCTTTACTACACACTACCTTCCTCAGTGTAACCATCTTTACTACACACTACCTTCCTCACTGTAACCATCTTCACTACACACTACCTTCCTCACTGTAACCATCTTCACTACACACTACCTTCCTCACTGTAACCATCTTCACTACACACTACCTTCCTCACTGTAACCATCTTCACTACACACTACCTTCCTCAGTGTAACCATCTTTACTACACACTCTCCTCAGTGTAACCATCTCACTACCACTACCTTCCTCACTGTAACCATCTTTACTACACACTACCTTCCTCAGTGTAACCATCTTCAATGCCCGGGCAGGCCGGGTACCTCCTCTACAACCATCATCATCACTACCTTCCCTCTCCTTCACCATCACTCCTCACCTTTATCACCTCTCCATCACCATTTCCACCCTTCACCTCCACTCTCCTTTCCCACCGTCCTTATGCATCACATTCCATACCCTTCACCACCTTCCCAACCATTCACCACTTTTTCTTCATTATTATAACCATCTTCAATACACTGCCTTCATCAACAATCTCCACAAGACAAACATTTAATCATGTAGAAATAATATAATTGGTGAATCTTGGTGAGAATGGAGGCTAGTATGCAGCAAGATTGGAAATTTGTATCGTTTGCCATTTCATGAAAAGAGGGGGGGGGGCATGGGGGATCAACCCATCCTATCTACAGCCATCCCGAAACCACCACAGTCACCCCTGCAAAGTTTAGTGAGACTAGCCCAAAGCGTCTGGCCTCCAACCTCGAAAGATACATTCTCTTTTATATAGATTTATGACAACACACTCTCTTATCCAAGTACAATAAACCTATATATTTCATATTGCGAAAACGCAAAATTTAAAGCAATAGAATACCATATCTTCAGATCTGCCATTTTAACTGAGAGCGCCGCGTTGCCCACATTAGTTCCAGGGATACCGCGTCTGCCAAATGAACATTGTTTTATCTAAATAATAATCACTTAAGTGAGGCAAACCGCTATTTTCACCTAGTATTTTCGGACTAGTGTGGCCTAGTTAGGTCATTCCGTAAAGATACTTGACATGGGGTGTACCGGGTCCAATGTTAGTGAGGAGAGAATAGTGTTTATATATTCATGTGATCGTCTATCCCACAAGTAACAGTCCCGCTCTGTGCCAGGTAAGTCCACTACGGGCTCACCATAGCCCATGCTACTTGGAACTTTATGTTCCCAGTAGCTGAATCTTAAACAACAACATGATCGTCTATCAATCCGTTCCTTCATTCCCTCCCACGTGCACCAAAACTATTTGCCCCAAGGATAAAACACACGCACATTATATACTAACTAAATCAGTAATTGATGCTAATATAATATTATTAATTGTAAAAAGGCAATTGGAAATATTTGAAAATATCGAAAATCACTTTGCCTGTTAGGCAAATCCGGCTTTACATACTAGGCGAAGTAGTGCGGTTCTGACTATTAGTTACGACATAAATATATATATCCAACGAGCATGCTATTTCATACCTGCTTGATACCTGGTTGATAGGGTTCTGAGAGTTGTTCTACTCCTCAAGCCCGGCCCGAGGCCAGGCTCGACTTGTGAGAGCTTGGTCCACTAGGCTGTTGCTTGGAGCGGCCCGCAGGCCCACATACCCATCACAGCCTGGTTGGTCCGACACTCCTTGGAGAAAACTATCTAGTTTCCTCTTGAAGATGTCCACGGTTGTTCCTGTAATATTTCTGATGCTCGCTGGTAGGACGTTGAACAACCGTGGACCTCTGATGTCCATACAGTGTTCTCTGATTGTGTCCATGGCACCCCTGCTCTTCACTGGTTCTATTCTGCCTTTTCTTCCATATCGTTCACTCCAGTGTTTTGTATTTTATTGTGTAGATTGAGACCTGGTCCTCCAGTATTTTCTACGTGTATATTATTTTATATCTCTCCCGTCGTCTTTCTAGCGAGTACATTTGGAGGGCTTTGAGACGATCCCAATAATTCAGGTGTCTTATCGCGTCTATGTATGCTGTATATGTTCTCTGTACTCCCTCTATTTCTGCAATCTCTCCTGCTCTGAAGGGGGCAGTGAGTACTGAGCAGTACTCAAGACGGGACAGCACAAATGATTTGAAGAGTACAACCATTGTGATGGGATCTCTGGATTTGAAAGTTCTCGTAATCCATCCTATAATTTTTCTAGCTGACGTAATATTTGTTTAGTTATGCTCCCTAAACGTTAGGGCGTCAGACATCATTATTCCCAATTCCTCTACTTGTTGCTTTCCTGTCATGGGCAAATTTGATTGCGTTTTGTACCCTATATATGTTTAAGGTTCTCATTTTTACCGTATTTGAGTACAGTAATTGATGCTAATATAATATTAATTGTAAAAAGTTGGAAAGAAATATTTGAAAATATAGAAAATCACTTTGCCCGTTAGGCAAATTTGGCTTTGCATACTAGGCGAAGTAACCTAGTGCATCATGTGTAATCACTCAGATATATCATCGTTTCCAGCCCCGATGGGTTCTGTCCATCTACTGTATTTCTTTATCCACTGCACCGTCTGTGGCGTCTCCAAAAATCAGATTTCTTTCACATTAAAACAAAAAAATTATTTTAACACCCGTTCTCGTTCTCTGTTTTCTCTAACACACTAGCTGAGAGGCCTCGCAGACGCTGGGGGAATGCCAGTCACGAGCTTGATTAAATACGTGAAGGGAGAGTAGCTCACCTTCGTCCAGCGTGGGGTCACTTTCGTCTAGGGCGGGGTCATTTTCGTCTAGGGCGGGGTCATTTTCGTCTAGGGCGGGGGTCACTTTCGTCTAGAGCGGGGGTCACTTTCGTCTAGGGCGGGGTCATTTTCGTCTAGGGCGGGGGTCACTTTCGTCAAGGGCGGGGTCAGTTTCGTCTAGGGCGGGGGTCACTTTCGTCCAGGGCGGGGGTCACTTTCGTCCAGGGCGGGGGTCACTTTCGTCTAAGGCGGGGTCATTTTCGTCTAGGGCGGGGGTCACTTTCGTCCAGGGCGGGGGGTCACCGTCGTCCAGGACGGGGGGTCACCGTCGTCCAGGACAGGGGGGGGTCACCGTCGTCCAGGACGGGGGGGGTCATCGTCGTCCAGGACGGGGGTCACCGTCGTCCAGGACGGGGGTCACCGTCGTCCAGGACGGGGGTCACCGTCGTCCAGGGCGGGGGTCACCGTCGTCCAGGACGGGGGGGTCACCGTCGTCCAGGACGGGGGGGTCACCGTCGTCCAGGACGGGGGGGTCATCGTCGTCCAGGACGGGGGTCACCGTCGTCCAGGACGGGGGTCACCGTCGTCCAGGACGGGGGTCACCGTCGTCCAGGACGGGGGTCACCGTCGTCCAGGACGGGGGTCATCGTCGTCCAGGACGGGGGTCACCGTCGTCCAGGACGGGGGTCACCGTCGTCCAGGACGGGGGTCACCGTCGTCCAGGACGGGGGTCACCGTCGTCCAGGACGGGGGTCACCGTCGTCCAGGGCGGGGGTCATCGTCGTCCAGGGCGGGGGTCATCGTCGTCCAGGGCGGGGGTCATCGTCGTCCAGGACGGGGGGGTCACCGTCGTCCAGGACGGGGGTCACCGTCGTCCAGGACGGGGGTCACCGTCGTCCAGGACGGGGGTCACCGTCGTCCAGGGCGGGGGTCACCGTCGTCCAGGGCGAGGGGGGGTCACCGTCGTCCAGGGCGAGGGGGTCACCGTCGTCCAGGGCGAGGGGGTCACCGTCGTCCAGGGCGAGGGGGGTCACCGTCGTCCAGGGCGAGGGGGGTCACCGTCGTCCAGGGCGGGGGTCACCGTCGTCCAGGGCGAGGGGGGTCACCGTCGTCCAGGGCGAGGGGGGTCACCGTCGTCCAGGGCGAGGGGGGTCACCGTCGTCCAGGACGGGGGTCACCGTTGCCCAGGACGGGGGGGGTTCACCGTCGTCCAGGACGTGGGGGGGGGGGGGTTTCACCGTCATCCAGGGCGGGGGAGGTCACCGTCGTCCAGGGTGGGGGAGGTCACCGTCGTCCAGGGCGGGAGAGGTCACCGTCGTCCAGGGCTGGGGAGGTCACCGTCGTCCAGGACGGGGGGGGTTCACCATCGTCCAGGACGGGGGGGTCACCGTCGTCCAGGGCGGGGAGGTCACCGTCGTCCAGGGCGGGGGGAGGTCACCGTCGTCCAGGGCGGGGGAGGTCACCGTCGTCCAGGGCGGGGGAGGTCACCGTCGTCCAGGGCGGGGGAGGTCACCGTCGTCCAGGGCGGGGGAGGTCACCGTCGACAGGACGGGGGTCACCGTCGTCCAGGGCGGGAAGGTCACCGTCGTCCAGGACGGGGGGGGGGGTCACCGTCGTCCAGGGCGGCGGGGGGGTCACCGTCGTCCAGGGGCGGGGGGTCACCGTCGTCCAGGGCGGGGGAGGTCACCGTCGTCCAGGGCGAGATATTGTTTTACACCGCGCCGAACAAGTCTGTTTATTTACTGACGTGTGAAAATTTCGAACCCTTCCCTTCCTGAAGCAGATTTTTTTCTCTTGCTGTCACTAATCATACACACACTTTTTAAAGTTATATTTCAGCATTCTAAAGATTCGATCTACACATATAAATAGTAGCAGTCTTTTTATTAAGGATAATGCGATTTTATCCTTTCATAAAATGTTGGTGTGTCCAAGACAAGACAAACTTTGAAACCATCCAAGTACATGGTTAACGGGTTGTTACCTTCTCCGCTGACTGCCAAGTTACTCTTGTTCCTGTACTCACCTAGTTGTGTTTGCGGGGGTTGAGCTCTGGCTCTTGGGTCCCACCTATATACCGACCAGTATATGTTGCTCTTATATTGACAACTTTAAGTGTTGCTCCTGTGAATAGTGGTATGTGCAGCTCCACAGTGCCACTACTTGTCAAGTGTACCTGTTGTTCCTGTACCATCAAGTGTACCTGTGTTCTGTACCATCAAGTGTACTGTTGTTACTGTACCATCAAGTGTACCTGTTGCTCCTGTACCATCAAGTGTACTGTTGTTCCTGTACCATCAAGTGTACCTGTTGTTCCTGTACCATCAAGTGTACCTGTTGTTCCTGTACCATCAAGTGTACCTGTTGTTCCTGTACCATCAAGTGTACCTGTTGTTCCTGTACCATCAAGTGTACCTGTTGTTCCTGTACCATCAAGTGTACCTGTTGTTCCTGTATACAACAAGTGTACCTGTTGTTCCTGTACTGACAAGTGTACCTGTTGTTCCTGTACCATCAAGTGTACCTGTTGTTCCTGTACCATCAAGTGTACCTGTTGTTCCTGTACCATCAAGTGTACCTGTTGCTCCTGTACCATCAAGTGTACCGTTGTTCCTGTACCATCAAGTGTACCTGTTGTTCCTGTACCATCAAGTGTACCTGTTGTTCTGTACCATCAAGTGTACCTGTTGTTCCTGTACCATCAAGTGTACCTGTTGTTCCTGTACCATCAAGTGTACCTGTTGTTCCTGTACCATCAAGTGTACCTGTTGTTCCTGTACCATCAAGTGTACCTGTTGTTCCTGTACCAACAAGTGTACCTGTTGTTCCTGTACCAACAAGTGTACCTGTTGTTCCAGTACTGACAAGTGTACCTGTTGTTCCTGTACATCAAGTGTACCTGTTGTTCCTGTACCATCAAGTGTACCTGTTGTTCCTGTACCATCAAGTGTACCTGTTGTTCCTGTACCATCAAGTGTACCTGTTGTTCCTGTACCATCAAGTGTACCTGTGTTCCGTACCATCAAGTGTACCTGTTGTTCCTGTACTGTCAAGTGTAGATGTTTTCCTGTACTGACAAGTGTACCTGTTGTTCCTGTACCATCAAGTGTACCTGTGTTCCTGTACTGACAAGTGTACCTGTTGTTCCTGTACCAACAAGTGTACCTGTTGTTCTGTACTGACAAGTGTACTGTTGTTCCTGTACAACAAGTGTACTGTTGTTCCTGTACCAACAAGTGTACCTGTTGTTCCAGTACTGACAAGTGTACCTGTTGTTCCTGTACCATCAAGTGTACCTGTTGTTCCTGTACCATCAGTGTACCTGTTGTTCCTGTACCATCAAGTGTACCTGGTTCCAGTACTGACAAGTGTACCTGTTGTTCCTGTACCAACAAGTGTACCTGTTGTTCCAGTACTGACAAGTGTACCTGTGTTCTGTACCATCAAGTGTACCTGTTGTTCCTGTACCATCAAGTGTACCTGTTGTTCCTGTACCATCAAGGGTACCTGTTGCTCCTGTACCATCAAGTGTACCTGTTGTTCCTGTACCATCAAGTGTACCTGTTGTTCCTGTACTGTCAAGTGTACCTGTTGTTCCTGTACCATCAAGTGTACCTGTTGTTCCTGTACCATCAAGTGTACCTGTTGTTCCAGTACTGTCAAGTGTAGCTGTTGTTCTGTACTGACAAGTGTACCTGTTGTTCCAGTACTGTCAAGTGTACCTGTGTTCCTGTACCATCAAGTGTACCTGTTGTTCCTGTACTGTCAAGTGTACCTGTTGTTCCTGTACCAACAAGTGTACCTGTTGTTCCTGTACTGTCAAGTGTAGCTGTGTTCCTGTACTGACAAGTGTACCTGTTGTTCCTGTACCATCAAGTGTACCTGTTGTTCCTGTACTGACAAGTGTACCTGTTGTTCCTGTACCATCAAGTGTACCTGTTGTTCCTGTACTGCCAAGTGTACCTGTTGTTCCAGTACTGTCAAGTGTACCTGTTGTTCCTGTACCATCAAGTGTACCTGTTGTTCAGTACTGTCAAGTGTACCTGTTATTCCAGTACTGTCAAGTGTACCTGTTGTTCCAGTACTGACAAGTGTACCTGTTGTTCCAGTACTGTCAAGTGTACCTGTTGTCCTGTACTGTCAAGTGTACCTGTTGTTCCAGTACTGACAAGTGTACCTGTTGTTCCTGTACCATCAAGTGTACCTGTTGTTCCAGTACTGACAAGTGTACTGTGTTCCTGTACCATCAAGTGTACCTGTTATTCAGTACTGTCAAGTGTACCTGTTGTTCCTGTACCAACAAGTGTACCTGTTATTCCAGTACTGTCAAGTGTACCTGTTGTTCAGTAATGACAAGTGTACCTGTTGTTCCAGTACTGTCAAGTGTACCTGTTGTTCCAGTACTGTCAAGTGTACCTGGTTCCAGTACTGTCAAGTGTACATGTTATTCCGTACTGACAACTGTACCTGTTATCCCAGTACTGACAAGTGTACCTGTTATTCCAGTACTGTCAAGTGTACTTGTTGTTCCTGTGCCAATAAGTGTACACTTGACAGTACTGGAACAACAGGTACACTTGACAGTACTGGAACAACAGGTACACTTGACAGTACTGGAACAACAGGTACACTTGTCAGTACTGGAACAACAGGTACACTTGACAGTACTGGAATAACAGGTACACTTGTTGGTACAGGAACAACAGGTACACTTGACAGTACTGGAATAACAGGTACACTTGATGGTACAGGAACAACAGGTACACTTGTCAGTACTGGAAAAACAGGTACACTTGATGGTACAGGAACAACAGGTACACTGTCAGTACTGGAACAACAGGTACACTTGACAGTACAGGAACAACAGGTACACTTGACAGTACTGGAACAACAGGTACACTTGTCAGTACTGGAACAACAGGTACACTTGACAGTACTGGAATACAGGTACACTGACAGTACTGGAAAACAGGTACACTTGATGGTACAGGAACAACAGGTACACTTGACAGTACTGGAACAACAGGTACACTTGGCAGTACAGGAACAACAGGTACACTTGATGGTACAGGAACAACAGGTACACTTGTCAGTACAGGAACAACAGGTACACTTGATGGTACAGGAACAACAGGTACACTTGTCAGTACAGGAACAACAGCTACACTTGACAGTACAGGAACAACAGGTACACTTGTGGTACAGGAACAACAGGTACACTTGACAGTACAGGAACAACAGGTACACTTGATGGTACAGGAACAACAGGTACACTTGACAGTACTGGAACAACAGGTACACTTGTCAGTACAGGAACAACAGCTACATTGACAGTACTGGAACAACAGGTACACTTGATGGTACAGGAACAACAGGTACACTTGATGGTACAGGAACAACAGGTACACTTGACAGTACAGGAACAACAGGTACACTTGATGGTACAGGAACAACAGGTACACTTGATGGTACAGGAGCAACAGGTACACTTGATGGTACAGGAACAACAGGTACACTTGATGGTACAGGAACAACAGGTACACTTGATGGTACAGGAACAACAGGTACACTTGTCAGTACTGGAACAACAGGTACACTTGTTGGTACAGGAACAACAGGTACACTTGTCAGTACTGGAACAACAGGTACACTTGATGGGTACAGGAACAACAGGTACACTTGATGGTACAGGAACAACAGGTACACTTGATGGTACAGGAACAACAGGTACACTTGTCAGTACTGGAACAACAGGTACACTTGTTGGTACAGGAACAACAGGTACACTTGTTGGTACAGGAACAACAGGTACACTTGTCAGTACAGGAACAACAGGTACACTTGTTGGTACAGGAACAACAGGTACACTTGTCAGTACAGGAACAACAGGTACACTGATGGTACAGGAACAACAGGTACACTTGTCAGTACAGGAACAACAGCTACACTTGACAGTACAGGAACAACAGGTACACTTGATGGTACAGGAACAAACAGGTACACTTGATGGTACAGGAACAACAGGTACACTGATGGTACAGGAACAACAGGTACACTTGATGGTACAGGAACAACAGGTACACTTGATGGTACAGGAACAACAGGACACTTGATGGTACAGGAACAACAGGTACACTTGTCAGTACTGGAACAACAGGTACACTTGTTGGTACAGGAACAACAGGTACACTTGTTGGTACAGGAACAACAGGTACACTTGATGGTACAGGAACAACAGGTACACTTGATGGTACAGGAACAACAGGTACACTTGATGGTACAGGAACAACAGGTACACTTGATGGTACAGGAACAACAGGTACACTTGATGGTACAGGAACAACAGGTACACTTGATGGTACAGGAACAACAGGTACACTTGATGGTACAGGAACAACAGGTACACTTGATGGTACAGGAGCAACAGGTACACTTGATGGTACAGGAACAACAGGTACACTTGATGGTACAGGAACAACAGGTACACTTGATGGTACAGGAACAACAGGTACACTTGTCAGTACAGGAACAACAGGTACACTTGTTGGTACAGGAACAACAGGTACACTTGATGGTACAGGAACAACAGGTACACTTGATGGTACAGGAACAACAGGTACACTTGATGGTACAGGAACAACAGGTACACTTGATGGTACAGGAACAACAGGTACACTTGATGGTACAGGAACAACAGGTACACTTGATGGTACAGGAACAACAGGTACACTTGATGGTACAGGAGCAACAGGTACACTTGATGGTACAGGAACAACAGGTACACTTGATGGTACAGGAACAACAGGTACACTTGATGGTACAGGAAC
This sequence comes from Procambarus virginalis, assembly GCA_020271785.1. Lineage (NCBI taxonomy): Eukaryota > Metazoa > Arthropoda > Malacostraca > Decapoda > Cambaridae > Procambarus > Procambarus virginalis. Next base: position 5,314 of record WNGS01107694.1, on the reverse strand, counting down.
AACAGGTACACTTGACAAGTAGTGGCACTGTGGAGCTGCACATACCACTATTCACAGGAGCAACACTTAAAGTTGTCAATATAAGAGCAAACATATACTGGTCGGTATATAGGTGGGACCCAAGAGCCAGAGCTCAACCCCCGCAAACACAACTAGGTGAGTACAGGAACAAGAGGTAAACGTGGCAGTCAGCGGAGAAGGTAACAACCGGTTAACATGTACTTGGATGGTTTCAAAGTTTGTCTTGTCTTGGACACACCAACATTTATGGAAAGGATAAAATCGCAATTATCCTTAATAAAAAGACTGCTACTATTTATAATGTGTAGATCGAATCTTTAGAATGCTGAAATATAACTTTAAAAAGTGTGTGTATGATTAGTGACAGCAAGAGAAAAAAAAATCTGCTTCAGGAAGGAAGGGTTCGAAATGTTTCACACGTCAGTAAATAAACAGACTTGTTCGGCGCGGGTGTAAAACAGATATCTCGCCCTGGACGACGGTGACTCCCCCCCAGCCCTGGACGACGGTGACCCCCCGCCGCCTGGACGACGGTGACCCCCCGCCGCCTGGACGACGGTGACCCCCCCCCGTCCTGGACGACGGTGACCTTCCCCGCCTGGGACGACGGTGACCCCGTCCTGGTCGACGGTGACCTCCCCCGCCCTGGACGACGGTGACCTCCCCGCCCTGGACGACGGTGACCTCCCCGCCCTGGACGACGGTGACTCCCCCGCCCTGGACGACGGTGACCTCCCCCGCCTGGACGACGGTGACCTCCCCGCCCTGGACGACGGTGACCCCCCCGTCCTGGACGATGGTGAACCCCCCCCCGTCCTGGACGACGGTGACCTCCCCAGCCCTGGACGACGGTGACCTCTCCCGCCCTGGACGACGGTGACCTCCCCCACCCTGGACGACGGTGACCTCCCCCGCCCTGGATGACGGTGAAACCCCCCCCCCCCCACGTCCTGGACGACGGTGAACCCCCCCGTCCTGGGCAACGGTGACCCCGTCCTGGACGACGGTGACCCCCTCGCCCTGGACGACGGTGACCCCCCTCGCCCTGGACGACGGTGACCCCCCTCGCCCTGGACGACGGTGACCCCGCCCTGGACGACGGTGACCCCCCTCGCCCTGGACGACGGTGACCCCCTCGCCCTGGACGACGGTGACCCCCTCGCCCTGGACGACGGTGACCCCCTCGCCCTGGACGACGGTGACCCCCCCTCGCCCTGGACGACGGTGACCCCCGCCCTGGACGACGGTGACCCCCGTCCTGGACGACGGTGACCCCCGTCCTGGACGACGGTGACCCCCGTCCTGGACGACGGTGACCCCCCGTCCTGGACGACGATGACCCCGCCCTGGACGACGATGACCCCCGCCCTGGACGACGATGACCCCGCCCTGGACGACGGTGACCCCCGTCCTGGACGACGGTGACCCCCGTCCTGGACGACGGTGACCCCGTCCTGGACGACGGTGACCCCCGTCCTGGACGACGGTGACCCCCGTCTGGACGACGATGACCCCCGTCCTGGACGACGGTGACCCCCGTCCTGGACGACGGTGACCCCCGTCCTGGACGACGGTGACCCCCGTCCTGGACGACGGTGACCCCCGTCCTGGACGACGATGACCCCCCCGTCCTGGACGACGGTGACCCCCCCGTCCTGGACGACGGTGACCCCCCCGTCCTGGACGACGGTGACCCCCGCCCTGGACGACGGTGACCCCCGTCCTGGACGACGGTGACCCCCGTCCTGGACGACGGTGACCCCCGTCCTGGACGACGATGACCCCCCCCGTCCTGGACGACGGTGACCCCCCCTGTCCTGGACGACGGTGACCCCCGTCCTGGACGACGGTGACCCCCCGCCCTGGACGAAAGTGACCCCCGCCCTAGACGAAAATGACCCCGCCTTAGACGAAAGTGACCCCCGCCCTGGACGAAAGTGACCCCCGCCCTGGACGAAAGTGACCCCCGCCCTAGACGAAACTGACCCCGCCCTTGACGAAAGTGACCCCCGCCCTAGACGAAAATGACCCCGCCCTAGACGAAAGTGACCCCCGCTCTAGACGAAAGTGACCCCCGCCCTAGACGAAAATGACCCCGCCCTAGACGAAAATGACCCCGCCCTAGACGAAAGTGACCCCACGCTGGACGAAGGTGAGCTACTCTCCCTTCACGTATTTAATCAAGCTCGTGACTGGCATTCACCCAGCGTCTGCGAGGCCTCTCAGCTAGTGTGTTAGAGAAAACAGAGAACGAGAACGGGTGTTAAAATAATTAGTTTTTGTTTTAATGTGAAAGAAATCTGATTTTGGAGACGCCACAGACGGTGCAGTGGATAAAGAAATACAGTAGATGGACAGAACCCATCGGGACTGGAAACGATGGTATATCCGAGTGACCATAAATGATGCACTAGGTTACTTCGCCTAGTATGCAAAGCCAAATTTGCCTAACGGGCAAAGTGATTTTCTATATTTTCAAATATTTCTTTCCAACTTTTTACAATTAATATTATATTAGCATCAATTACTGTACTCAAATACGGTAAAAATGAGAACCTTAAACATAATATAGGGTACAAAACGCAATCAAATTTGCCCATGACAGGAAAGCAACAAGTAGAGGAATTGGGAATAATGATGTCTGACGCCCTAACGTTTAGGGAGCATAACTAAACAAATATTACGTCAGCTAGAAAAATTATAGGATGGATTACGAGAACTTTCAAATCCAGAGATCCCATCACAATGGTTGTACTCTTCAAATCATTTGTGCTGTCCCGTCTTGAGTACTGCTCAGTACTCACTGCCCCCTTCAGAGCAGGAGAGATTGCAGAAATAGAGGGAGTACAGAGAACATATACAGCATACATAGACGCGATAAAACACCTAAATTATTGGGATTGTCTCAAAGCTCTCCAAATGTACTCGCTAGAAAGACGACGGGAGAGATATAAAATAATATACACGTAGAAAATACTGGAGGACCAGGTCTCAAATCTACACAATAAAATAACAAAACACTGGAGTGAACGATATGGAAGAAAAGGCAGAATAGAACCAGTGAAGAGCAGGGGTGCCATGGACACAATCAGAGAACACTGTATGGACATCAGAGGTCCACGGTTGTTCAACGTCCTACCAGCGAGCATCAGAAATATTACAGGAACAACCGTGGACATCTTCAAGAGGAAACTAGATAGTTTTCTCCAAGGAGTGTCGGACCAACCAGGCTGTGATGGGTATGTGGGCCTGCGGGCCGCTCCAAGCAACAGCCTAGTGGACCAAGCTCTCACAAGTCGAGCCTGGCCTCGGGCCGGGCTTGAGGAGTAGAACAACTCTCAGAACCCTATCAACCAGGTATCAAGCAGGTATGAAATAGCATGCTCGTTGGATATATATATTTATGTCGTAACTAATAGTCAGAACCGCACTACTTCGCCTAGTATGTAAAGCCGGATTTGCCTAACAGGCAAAGTGATTTTCGATATTTTCAGATATTTCCAAATTGCCTTTTTACAATTAATAATATTATATTAGCATCAATTACTGATTTAGTTAGTATATAATGTGCGTGTGTTTTATCCTTGGGGCAAATAGTTTTGGTGCACGTGGGAGGGAATGAAGGAACGGATTGATAGACGATCATGTTGTTGTTTAAGATTCAGCTACTGGGAACATAAAGTTCCAAGTAGCATGGGCTATGGTGAGCCCGTAGTGGACTTACCTGGCACAGGAGCGGGGCTGTTACTTGTGGGATAGACGATCACATGAATATATAAACACTATTCTCTCCTCACTAACATTGGACCCGGTACACCCCATGTCAAGTATCTTTACGGAATGACCTAACTAGGCCACACTAGTCCGAAAATACTAGGTGAAAATAGCGGTTTGCCTCACTTAAGTGATTATTATTTAGATAAAACAATGTTCATTTGGCAGACGCGGTATCCCTGGAACTAATGTGGGCAACGCGGCGCTCTCAGTTAAAATGGCAGATCTGAAGATATGGTATTCTATTGCTTTTAAATTTTGCGTTTTCGCAATATGAAAATATAGGTTATTGTACTTGGATAAGAGAGTGTGTTGTCATAAATCTATATAAAAGAGAATGTATCTTTCGAGGTTGGAGGCCAGACGCTTTGGGCTAGTCTCACTAAACTTTGCAGGGGTGACTGTGGTGGTTTCGGGATGGCTGTAGATAGGATGGGGTTGATCCCCCATGCCCCCCCCCCCTCTTTTCATGAAATGGCAAACGATACAAATTTCCAATCTTGCTGCATACTAGCCTCCATTCTCACCAAGATTCACCAATTATATTATTTCTACATGATTAAATGTTTGTCTTGTGGAGATTGTTGATGAAGGCAGTGTATTGAAGATGGTTATAATAATGAAGAAAAAGTGGTGAATGGTTGGGAAGGTGGTGAAGGGTAGGGAATGTGATGCATAAGGACGGTGGGAAAGGAGAGTGGAGGTGAAGGGTGGAAATGGTGATGGAGAGGTGATAAAGGTGAGGAGTGATGGTGAAGGAGAGGGAAGGTAGTGATGATGATGGTTGTAGAGGAGGTACCCGGCGCTGCCCGGGCATTGAAGATGGTTACACTGAGGAAGGTAGTGTGTAGTAAAGATGGTTACAGTGAGGAAGGTAGTGTGTAGTGAAGATGGTTACACTGAGGAAGGTAGTGTGTAGTAAAGATGGTTACACTGAGGAAGGTAGTGTGTAGTGAAGATGGTTACAGTGAGGAAGGTAGTGTGTAGTGAAGATGGTTACAGTGAGGAAGGTAGTGTGTAGTGAAGATGGTTACAGTGAGGAAGGTAGTGTGTAGTGAAGATGGTTACAGTGAGGAAGGTAGTGTGTAGTAAAGATGGTTACACTGAGGAAGGTAGTGTGTAGTAAAGATGGTTACACTGAGGAAGGTAGTGTGTGTAGTAAAAGATGGTTACACTGAGGAAGGTAGTGTGTAGTAAAGATGGTTACACTGAGGAAGGTAGTGTGTAGTAAAGATGGTTACACTGAGGAAGGTAGTGTGTAGTGAAGATGGTTACACTGAGGAAGGTAGTGTGTAGTAAAGAGGTTACACTGAGGAAGGTAGTGTGTAGTAAAGATGGTTCACTGAGGAAGGTAGTGTGTAGGTGAAGATGGTTACACTGAGGAAGGTAGTGTGTAGTGTAAAGATGGTTACACTGAGGAAGGTAGTGTGTAGTGAAGATGGTCACAGTGAGGAAGGTAGTGTGTAGATGCTCCATCCTAAATCCTTATACTCTATCCCTTCCAAGTGCTCTATAGTAA
>WNGS01107674.1:0-10926 GCA_020271785.1 Procambarus virginalis | reverse complement strand
CCTCCCCCTATCACGTGACCAAGGTACCTGACCTCCTTGCACCCCAACTCACACTTAGTGGGTTTTGCAACCATTCCTACTTCTTGTAGTCTTGTCAACACCTGCCTTAGCAAGGTCAGATGTTCTTCCCACGTAGCAGAGTGGATGAGCACATCGTCCACGAACACTTCTACTCCAGTAATTCCCCCAAGACTTTGCGCATAGTTCTGTTGAACACGGCTGGGGCGTTCACCAGTCCAAACGGAAGAACTGTGAACTGGAAGAGACCTTCGCTTGTCATGAAGGCAGTGCAGCGCTTACTGTCTTCATGTAATGGAATCTGCCAAAATCCTTTTGTCAGATCAAGCTTGGAGAAATAGCAACTGGAAGCTAACCTCGAGAAGATCTCATTTTGATTGAACATCGGTTCAGCATCAAACTCTATGATGGAGTTCAACTTCCTGAAGTCGAGGCAGATGCGCACACCTCCCCCAGGCTTCTTCACTAACACCATCGGGCTTGAGTACGGTGAGGTCGACTTCTCTATTACTCCCGCATTAATCATAGATGCCAGTTCTTCTCTCACCTGTGGTACAAGGTGATGAGGAACAGGATATGGTTTTGTTCGTACCGCTTGCTGCTCTAGCAAAGGTATGCGGTAACCCTCTACTTTTGCTACCTTAGTGACGTCAGAGAGTACCTCCTTGTACTCTGCTACCAGTCGAGTAACCTGGTCGACTTGATCTTCAGACAGCTGATCATCAACCTTAACATCTCGGTGTGTCTCCTGCTGCTGTTGATTGAAGAGACCTGGCTGACCTTCCTCCTCGTCGGCGGTTATCACTGAGACACCGGCGATCGTTGCTGAGAGCAGAGGGTGGTCGATCGGCCCTGTCGATGTCGAGCCCTGCGGTCCTCTCCTGTTTTTACGTCTTACATGCTTCTTCGGCTTGTTGGATCCATCTGCAGGAGGGTCCTCGTAGCGTTGGAGCATGTTGCGTTCTTTTGCTTTCTCTCCCTTATACTTCAGCTGGGTGAGGGTGTGGTCACTCCCTGTGACGTCATCCCCAGGCGAGTCGCCCTTGGGATCAGCTGGCTGGGGACGGCTGCATACAGCTGAGGCAGCGTCCTCACGCTCCCCCGTTTTCTTCGAGGGTGGACTCGGGCAATCAGAGATTCCCGGAACATTTCCCAATAAAATCCATATACAGCACGTTCCTGTTGAACGGCACGGATTTTACCTTTGATGTAAGGTGTGTCGACCCACACATACACCTCCACCATCTCTTTAGTATAGCCATTTGGGAATTTGACATAGACATGTCTACCTGTCTCAGATCCTGGCTGTACTAGGCTCTTTCTTACCATGTGAGTAGTGGCGCCTTTGTCACGGAAGATTTTCGCCGATTTTCCGTTAACATTTCCGTCCACCACCTCAAGGGTCCAAGCTAGTGGATCCTTTCCAACGTGGGGATGTTTCTTACCACTTGAGCTCACACCTGCTATGTAACCTGATTTCGGTTTTACCTTGCAATCAGCTGCACGATGACCTGGCTTACCACAGGTGTAGCACTTGTGCACCTGCTTGTTGGAGGAGTTTCCCTGCTCCCCCGACACACCAGTCTTAAGCTTAGCTCTATCGCCAATACCTGTAGCATGATGCTTCTCGTGCGGCTTCACCCCTTTCACCTGTCTCCTGGCCCCAGCCCACAGATCAGCTTGCTTGGCCATAGACAGATTTGACACAATTTCTTGCTCTTTGAGCTTGACACGCAGAGACGATTCGCATGCTTCTAAGAACTGTTCACGAATCATCAGTTGATAGAACTCCATGCTCCCAGGAGCAGTCTCCATGAGTTCACAGTAACGGTTTAGACTCGATTCTAACCGCTGTAACATGAGCACATATGTCTCACCTTTTTGCAATTGAGCCCTACGGAAATTCTCTAGCATCCGGTCTGCAGTTATGCCAAAACCGTTCAGCAGCGCTGTTGTCAATGCCTCGTAATCTCCGCGCTGGTGCGGACCCAGACTGTGGTAGATAGTTAATGCCCTACCCTTTAACAATGCACTAAGAGCGAGTGCCCACTTTGATCTTTCCCACCCGCAATCAGCGGCGTGACCTTCGAAACGCTTGATGTATGCATCCATCGAGTCGTCCCTCTCATCAAAGTTAGCTAGTTTAGGTAGTTTGACAGTCTTACCTTGTTCAACGTTAGTCTCCGTTGAACGACCACTTGTCTGGTCATCCTGCCTTACTTGCAACTGCATGCGAGCTATGCGTTCAGTACTTTCTCGGTTCTGCTGATCAGTCCAGCGTTTGTTTTCTCTCTCTTGCTGATCAGTCCACAGTTTACTTTCTCTGTCCTGCTGATCAGTCCAGAGTTTCATAGCTTGCTCTGCTACTTTATTCCCTTCGAATCCCAACTCCCTAACTTGGTTACGGTATTCCTCTAAGGTGAATAATTGCGAGCCTGTAATACCTACTCTTTGAGTTGGTGTCGTCCACAAGGACCTTTTGGGCCGAGATTCTTCCCCATAGAATCCCCCCAACGGAGTATTGCAAGGGTTAGATTCCCGCGTGACTCCGTTTTCTTCCGCAGCGCGCGTGATTCTAGTGACATCATTCTCGGTGACGTCACCCACAGGGGTCTCTACCTCCAAGTCGTCTCTCACTGGGGTCTCTCCCACTGTGTTATCTCTCACTGGGGTCTCTCCCACTGTGTTATCTCTCACCAGGGTCTCACCACCGATAGCTTCATCCAGTGTGATGAGACTCGTGCACGCCACCTCAGCACTACCCTGCATGTGTGCTTGTAGCATCACCTCTTCCACGGCCCTCATGTGCTGTTCCACTCGTTCCTTACACTCTTGTTCAGTAAGAGTGTCGTAGTTGTCAGGTCTACGAGCGGTCAAGGCCAGGTGAAGATGCAGGTAGCGCTGTTTGTACTCTACACACTCAGACATACTGGTGGTGTGTGTACCTAACAGGGTGTTAAACATCCTCTGAATACTGCTCGTCACTTTTGAATTTTCAGGGAAAATTTAAGTGCGAAATTTTACTGTATAACCTAGCTCATAGGTTCCAACTAAGCCTAACACGTTGGGCGCCAGATGTGGGGGTTTTCTTTTTTTTTTGCTGTCACGACTGCAATGCGTACGTCGCCAATGTACATGTGGCAGACGCTTCACGAAGCTGTCGGAATTAGCAAAATAGAAAATACGAGAGCAACCGTACAGGGCCTGGGAGCAAGGTCGAGTTAGAGTCCTTGTGGGTCTCTTCTCAGACTAGCCTCACCTGGTCCTGCTCCACGTTGGTCGTTGGAATCTCCTCAATGATGTAACACTTTAAGGGACTCCTAGGGTCCTCATCAAATTTATAGTTTAGTGACTTACAGGCAACTCGGTGTTGAAGACACTTAGAGCTGAAGGCTGGAGTAATATTGGCAGTATTCAGAAGTGGTTCAACGGAAACACCGCATAAAGCTTAACAGTAGTTTATTTACTAACTTAACCACTAATACACAGGGTGCTTGATTTACTTTTGATTGGCGTCAGCAAAGCTATGGTTGCATTAGCGAGACTCTTGACGTCTGGCTAATCGACTCGTATCCACTCGTGGAGAAACACCTAACTTAACACAGTTGACAGCCAATCACTAACACGGCAACCTAACTGCCGGTATGCAAAGGGATCACAAGAGTTCCAACCGGATACTCGGTAATGATGATATGCAATAAACACAATAATAATCACACAATAACTAAATGTGTGGTGTATGTGAAGCTCACATCCACAGACGAGTGAAATGCTGTGATACCACACAGATAAACACGCATTCACCGTCGATTCACCTATAACCTGCGACAGGTATAAGAAGGTGAGAACTGTGGTTGATCCCTCAGATCAACACAGACACAATAAAACAATGACAAGATCTTGTACTTACAGATAAGGTACCTTTCCTTACGCACTCACTCAGACTCGTTTATACAAGCACTCGTAGGTGGCCTGATAGCTGGTTTCGCTCGTAGACACGGAGGGTACTCGCAGTATCTTGAGATGATTTCGTGAGTAGGGCGTGCTGTATGCTTAACAGACAGACACACGCGCACACACTGGCCCTGACGGTGCGTGAGGTGGTGACGTCACGTAGGAGTGAGGGCGGCGGCGGCTGGCGGCGGCTGGCGGCGGGCGCTCGAGGCGGCGGCTGGCAGCGGCTGGCGGCGGTACCATGCACTACACTGTACACTGTGGTACAGGTACACTGTGGTAATGTCACACACAGATTTCTTAGGCGTCGGCACTGCCTTAGTTCACTCTAGGTCACTCACGACGATCTTTGTCACCAGGGGTTACCTGATACCAGTCTGTTTCGCTCTGGAGATTTGTCACTTTAGGCTTCTAAACAATATATTCCCACTCGTGATTCTGGCGAGTGTGTGGTATATCGCAAAGACGCTGAGTTAACTTGACGGTGAGGGATAGACGGTGATCAGTCTATTGGCCGGTAGAACAGAACACGTCCTCTTCGTATGGTCTCTCTCACGTGAATGAGTTTGCAAGGGTGCCGGGCATCTCGTGGCACACAACACAAAAGAAGTTACAATTTGACCAATAGCATTGCAGCAAATGAGCGGGAACCAATCATATTAGCTCGTTCGATGAGCAGTAGCAGGAGTGACGTCATGAACACGTCATAGCTGTTATTCCGATCGCGCCGGTTGACCCCAGAGGTCAGACGCTGCTGGCGCCTTCCCCTCTGTCTCAGCGGGCACCAGCCATGTACTCACTGACCCTTTGGTAGCATGTATACTTAGCTCCCTGTATCTACTTCCTGCCTAGACATACGGCGGCCTACGTATTTTAACAGTGTTCCTGGTTAAGTGGGCATTCTGGAGATACTCAACATGCCAGAAAACTATCCAGGATTAAGGGAAATAGGCTTTGTGCACGAAGATCAGTGCACTGTGCACTGCAATGAGCCATTCAAGTCAACTGTGGGAGGATCTTGGGAGGCATACTCCCACACTTTGACTTTAAGATTATCTTGGTATTGCGTACCATTAATTTACCTCTATTACTGCAATTTATGCAGGCTCAAGCTGCATGTTATTTACTCTTACTGGTTTTGCAGTTGTGATTAACTATTGTTTGCCATTAAGTTATTAAGTAACTCAGATAGGATGTGATAGGCGCGGTGTATGGCCCTCCCCTTGCCTCTTGCTTTAAGATTACTGGCCCTGCATTTACGTTTAGTTACCTCGGCTAATTATTCCCGCAAATTATGCAGCGTCTTGCTGCATGTGTATCTATTTATTCTGGTTTACAATTGTTTGTTTAACATTTTGCTTATTGCCTTTAAGTTATTAGGTAAAGTCAGCTAGGTTAAGCCAGCTGCTGTGTCACAGGCCTCCGGCCTCTAGCTTTAAGTTTTCATGGACTTGTATTTACCATAAGTTTCCTTAATTTATTACTGATTTTATGCAGTGTCAAGCTGCATGTTTTCTTTTGCTGGTTTCACATTTATGTTTGTTTAACTTTTGCTTATTGCCTTTAAGTTATTATGTAAAGTCAGCTAGGATGTGATAGTTGCAGGGATCGGGCCCGGCCCTTGCCTCTTGCTTTGTTTATTCTGGCCCTGCATTTACGTTTAGTTTCCTCAGCAAATTTTTCCGCAGTTTTACATCGCTCTTACTGCATGTTTTACTTTACTGGTTGACAGTTATGTTTGTTTAACTTATGCTTCACCTTTAAGTTAAGTAAAGTCAGCTAGGATGTACTAGACGCTGTGTTCGGGCCTCATGCCTCTCCCTTTAAGTTTTCTTGGACTCGTATTATGATTAGTTCCATCACCAATTTATTGCTAGTTATGCATTGCCTAAGTGCAGGTTATTTTAATTTCCGTTTTTCCTTTATACTTGTTTTCTTGACTTTGTCATTAAGTTATTAAGTACTGACAGCTAGACAGTACCAGTTTCGTTTACCAGTACCAGTAAACGTTTCCAGACGTTTTGTCTGCCCGGTGTAGCCTGAAAGAATCTGCAGCCTCCCGGCTGCTGGTTTTCCAGACGTGTTGTCTGCCCGGTGTAGCACGGATGTCACTGTGGCCTCCCAGGCCGCTGGTTTTTCCAGACGTGTTGTCTGCCCGGTGTAGCCCGGAAGATACTGCGGCTTCCCAGGATGCTGGTTTATCCAGACGTTTTGTCTGCCCAATGTAGCCAGGAAGGTTGTCATAGCCGCTGCCGTCTTAGCTACCTGCGTTCAGGGGTCGATGTCCAGCCGACGTTCTTCCTGTGATGAGTTAAGCCGGCGATGTTATTCAGATATTATATTTATATTGGTCATATAAATATGCGGCCTCCCAGGCCGCTGGTTTATCCAGACATGTTGTCTACCCGGTGTAGCCCGGATGTCACTGCGGCCTTCCAGGCCGCTGGTTTATCCAGACGTGTTGTCTGCCCGGTGTAGCCCGGAAGATACTGCGGCCTCCCAGGCCGCTGGTTTACCCAGACGTGTTGTCTGCCCGGTGTAGCCCGGAAGATACTGTGGCCTCCCAGGCCGCTGGTTTATCCAGAAGTGTTGTCTACCCGGTGTAGCCCGGAAGATACTGCGGCCTCCCAGGCCGCTGGTTTACCCAGACGTGTTGTCTGCCCGGTGTAGCCCGGAAGATACTGCGGCCTCCCAGGCCGCTGGTTTATCCAGACGTGTTGTCTGCCCGGTGTAGCCCGGAAGATACTGCGGCCTCCCAGGCCGCTGGTTTATCCAGACGTGTTGCCTGCCCGGTGTAGCCCGGAAGATACTGTGGCCTCCCAGGCCGCTGGTTTATCCAGACGTGTTGTCTGCCCGGTGTAGCCCGGAAGGTTTTCACAGCCACTGCCGTCTTAGCTGCCTTCGTTCAGGGGTTGATGTCCAGCCGATGTTCTTCCCGAGATGTGTCCCTGTGTTCTAGCGGCTGATGCTTGGTTGGGTCTGTTGCAGCTGGTCCAGCCGTCTGCCCTAGTTTCCGAGCCGCCGCTCTCTTCCTACGTTGTTGCTCAATTTTGGTGTCCAGCTGCTGCAGCTGTTGGTGTTCTGGCTGCTGACATTCCCGGCAGTCGGTGTTCTAGCTGCTGTGGGTGCAGCTGTTGCTGTCCCAGCTTGCTGCTGTTCAGGTGGAACATGGTCCAGCTACTGACGTTCCAGCGGTTGTTGAACCAGCTCCCATGCTACAGCTGAAGTAGTTCCTGATCTTCCAGTTGAAGCGGTCCCAACTGACAATGCTGCGGTCCCTACTGCGTTCCAGCTCTCGAGGTTCCAGCTGCCGACATGCCAGCCCCCGAAGTTCCAGCTGAAGCGTTCCCGCTGACGTTGTGCCTATTAGCACTCCTTTCAGTTTATTGTATTTGATTGTAATTTATTTCAGCTTCATGCGTTAATCCCGTTTTCCCTAAAGTTATATTCCAGCATTATTTTGAGCATAATTTGTTTTGCAGTCGCACTTCCCTTACTGCTGCAGTTTCCCCCCTTGGCCCGTTGCCACTAATTTTGTATCTTCGGCAGCGGCCGAAGATACTCTCCACTCCCTTCTTGGCTCCCAGGTTCTATATGGTCCCTAATTGTCTTGCAGTTGGACTTCTACTTATAACTGATGTTTTCCCTGGGGCCAGTTGCCACTATTTAATTATCTTCGGCAGATGTTGATGCACCAGTTGCCAATGTCCAGCTGCAGGTGTTCCAGCTGCTGATGTCCTGAGGCAGGATTTTGCAGTTTACATTTGCCAACTGTTGTTTATGTTAAGTCTTGTTGACCACCACTGTTTGTGTTGTACATGCTACGTTAATGTTGGTTTAATGTTAAGGTTAGGGTTTCCCCTGCTTACTTCCTCCTCCCCAGTGTGGGACATTTACTTATCTATTTATACAGTGATTTCTATGTTGTGCTTGACCTTACTCTTGTCATTTCCAGTTTACACCTGTTAGGTGATGCTTTAAATTTATTATTTAACAAATTTAATGTTCACGTATTGGATTTATCAATTAATGACAGTCCCCAGAAAATATATGGTATTATTAATACTGCTCATATTATTACGGTTAATCTGCTATTATTTGTAATTTGAGTTTATTCTGGGTTCTTTCTGCTTCTATATTATTATTTTAAGCCTACTTGGCGTATGGTCTTCGGTGGAGTTGGCTGGGTTATCCTCCACTCGTTACTATTTGCTATTGAAGTTAGTTATAGTCACTTTTATTGTTAATGATCTCGTGCCATTCCCCCTTTTGGCTTCTGGCCTCGCCTAACGCCACGAATGTTGTTCCTATTGTATCATACTATTACTTATTTAAGTTCTTTATTATTAGGTCCGGGTTTTAGTCACCTTACTTCTACCCTCTCTCTGCTTTACTTGTTGTCGTTTTCTCTGGCATTTTCTCGCCGTGCCCTCGGTCGGTCCAGTACTAGGCCCATTAGCTGGGCCAGTCTGTTACGCCCTTAGCCGGGACCCCTGTGGAGCCCCTAGCTGGGCGGGCCCGCCCTGCTAGCGGGCTAATGGTCCTGCGTCCTAGTACTTTGGAAGGAGTATTTTGCGCTTTTCCCTATCCTTCTAGTGCTTATGTCTTTTACATTTTTCTTAGTGGAAGCTTCACGTTATATTTGTAAGGTACTATTTATTGCTTATAAATATATATATATGTATATATATATATATATATATATATATATATATATATATATATATATACATATATATATATATATATATATATATATATATATATATATATATATATATATATATATATATTTATATATATATATATATATATATATATACATACATATATATATATATATATATATATATATATATATATATATATATATATATATATATATATATATGCGAACAAGCCTGAATGGTCCCCAGGACTATATGCGAATGAAAACTCACACCCCAGAAGTGACTCGAACCCATACTCCCAGGAGCAACGCAACTGGTATGTACAAGACGCCTTAAACCACTTGACCACTCGGATGGTTATCTTGGGCATAGCATTTTACCAAATCACCTCATTCTTTGGGGCACACGTGAGGAACACAAATGCGAACAAGCCTGAATGGTCCCCAGGACTATATGCGAATGAAAACTCACACCCCAGAAGTGACTCGAACCCATACTCCCAGGAGCAACGCAACTGGTATGTACAAGACGCCTTAAACCACTTGACCATCACGGCCGGACAAAATGAGGTGATAGCCGAAGCTATTTGAACCACCTCACCGCCGGCACTCGGATGGTTATCTTGGGCATAGCATTTTACCAAATCACCTCATTCTTTGGGGCACACGTGAGGAACACAAATGCGAACAAGCCTGAATGGTCCCCAGGACTATATGCGAATGAAAACTCACACCCCAGAAGTGACTCGAACCCATACTCCCAGGAGCAACGCAACTGGTATGTACAAGACGCCTTAAACCACTTGACCATCACGGCCGGACAAAATGAGGTGATAGCCGAAGCTATTTGAACCACCTCACCGCCGGCACTCGGATGGTTATCTTGGGCATAGCATTTTACCAAATCACCTCATTCTTTGGGGCACACGTGAGGAACACAAATGCGAACAAGCCTGAATGGTCCCCAGGACTATATGCGAATGAAAACTCACACCCCAGAAGTGACTCGAACCCATACTCCCAGGAGCAACGCAACTGGTATGTACAAGACGCCTTAAACCACTTGACCATCACGGCCGGACAAAATGAGGTGATAGCCGAAGCTATTTGAACCACCTCACCGCCGGCACTCGGATGGTTATCTTGGGCATAGCATTTTACCAAATCACCTCATTCTTTGGGGCACACGTGAGGAACACAAATGCGAACAAGCCTGAATGGTCCCCAGGACTATATGCGAATGAAAACTCACACCCCAGAAGTGACTCGAACCCATACTCCCAGGAGCAACGCAACTGGTATGTACAAGACGCCTTAAACCACTTGACCATCACGGCCGGACAAAATGAGGTGATAGCCGAAGCTATTTGAACCACCTCACCGCCGGCACTCGGATGGTTATCTTGGGCATAGCATTTTACCAAATCACCTCATTCTTTGGGGCACACGTGAGGAACACAAATGCGAACAAGCCTGAATGGTCCCCAGGACTATATGCGAATGAAAACTCACACCCCAGAAGTGACTCGAACCCATACTCCCAGGAGCAACGCAACTGGTATGTACAAGACGCCTTAAACCACTTGACCATCACGCCGGACAAAATGAGGTGATAGCCGAAGCTATTTGAACCACCTCACCGCCGGCACTCGGATGGTTATCTTGGGCATAGCATTTTACCAAATCACCTCATTCTTTGGGGCACACGTGAGGAACACAAATGCGAACAAGCCTGAATGGTCCCCAGGACTATATGCGAATGAAAACTCACACCCCAGAAGTGACTCGAACCCATACTCCCAGGAGCAACGCAACTGGTATGTACAAGACGCCTTAAACCACTTGACCATCACGCCGGACAAAATGAGGTGATAGCCAAAGCTATTTGAACCACCTCACCGCCGGCACTCGGATGGTTATCTTGGGCATAGCATTTTACCAAATCACCTCATTCTTTGGGGCACACGTGAGGAACACAAATGCGAACAAGCCTGAATGGTCCCCAGGACTATATGCGAATGAAAACTCACACCCCAGAAGTGACTCGAACCCATACTCCCAGGAGCAACGCAACTGGTATGTACAAGACGCCTTAAACCACTTGACCATCACGGCCGGACAAAATGAGGTGATAGCCGAAGCTATTTGAACCACCTCACCGCCGGCACTCGGATGGTTATCTTGGGCATAGCATTTTACCAAATCACCTCATTCTTTGGGGCACACGTGAGGAACACAAATGCGAACAAGCCTGAATGGTCCCCAGGACTATATGCGAAGAAAAA
>WNGS01107656.1:0-10020 GCA_020271785.1 Procambarus virginalis | reverse complement strand
GTATGTGAGGCAGGAGCACCATGTATGGTCAGGTGTGTGAGGCAGGAGCACCATGTATGGTCAGGTGTGTGAGGCAGGAGCACCATGTGTGGTCAGGTGTGTGAGCAGGACACCATGAATGGTCAGGTGTGTGAGGCAGGAGCACCATGTGTGGTCAGGTGTGTGAGGCAGGAGCACCATGTGTGTCAGGTGTGTGAGGCAGGAGCACCATGTGTGGTCAGGTGTGTGAGGCAGGAGCACTGTGTAGGGTCAGGTGTGTGAGGCAGAGCACCATGTGTATGTCAGGTGGTGTGAGGCAGGAGCACCATGTATGGTCAGGTGTGTGAGGCAGGAGCCAGTGTAGGGTCAGGTGTGTGAGGCAGGAGCACCAGTGTGGTCAGGTGTGAGGCAGGAGCACATGTAGGGTCAGGTATGTGAGGCAGGAGCACAGTGTAGGGTCAGTTGTGATAGGCAGGAGCCCCGTGTAGGGTCAGGTGTGTGAGGCAGGAGCACCGTGTAGGGTCAGGTGTGTGAGGTAGGAGCACTGTGATGGGTCAGGTGTGTGAAGCAGGAGCACCGTGTAGGGTCAGGTATGTGAGGCAGGTGCACCGTTTAGGGTCAGGTGTGAGAGGCAGGAGCACAGTGTAGGGTCAGGTGTGTGAGGCAGGAGCACCGTGTAGGGTCAGGTTGTGAGGCAGGAGCACCGTGTAGGGTCAGGTATGTGAGCAGGAGCACCGTGTAGGGTCAGGTGTGTGAGGCAGGAGCACAGTGTAGGGTCAGGTGTGAGGCAGGAGCACCGTGTAGGGTCAGGTATATGAGGCAGGAGCACGTGTAGTAGGTCAGGTGTGTGAGGCAGGAGCACCGTGTAGGGTCAGGTGTGTGAAGCAGGAGCACCGTGTAGGGTCAGGTATGTGAGGCAGGAGCACCGTTTAGGGTCAGGTGTGTGAGGCAGGAGCACAGTGTAGGGTCAGGTGTGTGAGGCAGGAGCACCGTGTAGGGTCAGGTGTGTGAGGCAGGAGCACAGTGTAGGGTCAGGTGTGTGAGGCAGGAGCACCGTGTAGGGTCAGGTGTGTGAGGCAGGAGCACAGTGTAGGGTCAGGTGGTGTGAGGCAGAAGCACCGTGTAGGGTCAGGTGTGTGAGGCAGGAGCACAGTGTAGGGTCAGGTGTGTGAGGCAGGAGCACCGTGTAAGGTCAGGTGTGTGAGGCAGGAGCACCGTGTAGGGTCAGGTGTGTGAGGCAGGAGCACAGTGTAGGGTCAGGTGTGTGAGGCAGGAGCACCGTGTAGGGTCAGGTGTGTGGGCAGGAGCACCGTGTAGGGTCAGGTGTGTGAGGCAGGAGCACCGTGTAGGGTCAGGTGTGTGAGGCAGGAGCACCGTGTAGGGTCAGGTGTGTGAGGCAGGAGCAGCGTGCAGAGGACAGGGTGAGGCAGCCGCACTGGTCGAGGGGAGAGAGTTAATTACGTAAATAAAGAGAGGATCTGGGCTTGAGGATCATACGAGCTCACAGGAGATGAGAATGTGGAAGCAGGGCAGGCAGACGCTGGGGAAATGTTCATGTTGGGTAAGAGTGTCTGAAACAAGGAGAATATAAAGGTAAGAACGTGACGTAAGGTAAATTTGGTGGTAGGGGAGCAATATCCCCGGTGCTGGGTGAGGCTCCCGGAGTACTAACCCCTGTAGTGCGCACACATTAACTATGACAACCCCGTGCTGCGGGTGACAAATTATTCCCCAAAATATGTTTCTTTCCAGTATTATTTAAATGGGTTTCCTGAGCACAGGATACTAACAAATATTGTTGTGACAATTCACTTGATAATGTAATAAATCACATTATTTAGAAGTGTGATAATTCACTGGCCGTGAGTGAGCCCCGCGGATCTGTCGGGAGAGAGTTGCTGCTTGGAAAGTTTTAAATAACTATTTAAATGTTTGAATGTTATTTTTCTATTTTTTGCAGTAATACTATTCAATAATGTGTAATTTGAGAAATGTATATATTTAAATGTTTGGAAATCACTATACTAAAAATCTAGTACTCATTTTAGTAATATGTATAATATTTATTCTCATAATATTAATACAGCGTTTTTTTGTTGATATTATACTATATACACATGTAATATTTAACAATCTACACTTTGTGCACCATGGCGGACCACTAAGCTGGTCTGGTGAGTTATAATCACGCTATGATCTGATCTTTACATCTATATAGTAGGTATAAAAAACACGTACGTACTTGAATGGAACGTTGTATTAAAATTTTAATGCAGTTGGTGCAATTTTTCCTGTCACAGGTGAGGCATGTATATAGTAGGTATAGAAAAACAAGAGCCTATTCAAATGCAACATTGTGTCAAAATTTCAAAGAAATCAGTAAAGAGGTTTCGAAAATTTCCCTCACACGAAAAAAAGATAAAAATACAGTTATTACAAAAAAAACATGTTTTCCCATCACAGACGTGACATCTATATAGTATGTATGTAAAAACTCTCTCGGATGCGAATCTAAACTCCCACGGAATCTCAACCTGTTGGAGTTCCGTAAGTTACAGCAAGCTGACATATCACTAACTCCCTTGTTCTTTAAGGCTCAAACTCAGACTGATTCCATCCCTGGATATTTTTTTAATGATAATCAAATTATGTATCGTAGATTTAGACCCAGCAAGTTAAAGAAGGAGGATAATTGGGCTAATGTTGATCAGCTGGTAGTTCCTACCTCTTTACAAAAAGATATCATTATATTGGCCCATGGTCTGATGTCCCATTATGGCATCAACAAAACCTATTATGCCTTATTGCCGGATTATTATTGGCCTGGTATGGCTCGTGACGTGAGGACCTTCGTGAACACCTATTACTATCTACCACATTACTATCATGTGTCCTACCACCAGGTTCCCTATAGCAGTTCCCTTCAGAACATTACAGCGGCTACAGTTGTTAAGCACCTCTTGAAGATCTTCACACACTACGGATTTCCCAAGGAGATTCAAAGCGATTGTGGCCCAAACTTGTCCAGTGACTTGTTTAAGAAAACCCTTAAAGAGTTCCACATCACACAGGTATTGTCTAGCCCAGATGGCGCTGTTTTTCAAGAAAAGCATAGTTTTACCTGTCACAAGTATGGTATCTATACTAATACTTTCGAAATGAAAGGTATGGTAAACAATACAGCTCAATTCCAACACAATGTCACACAAATGATTCAATAAAAAATAGAATAAATCGAAATCTATGAAAATCAAATGTATCTGTGCAATCGGATACATTGAAATGGAATTTGTGACATATTTAGAATAGCGTGCATGTAGCTATAATGTGAAACAGATGGCGCTGTTTTTCAAAAACGCTTGTTTTTACCTGTCAGAGGGGTGGCATCTATATACTAGGTATATAAAATGATGCGCCTATTCGAATGCAACGTTGTGTCAAAATTTCAAAGCAATCGGCGAAGAACTTTCGAAGATTAGCGATTTTGAACAAACGACCATTTCCATTTTTATATATATAGCTTAAGAATATAAATTACTGACTTAGTTATGTTTGTTTAGGTTAGGTTAAGATAAGATAGGTGAGGTTAGGTTAGGTAGGGTTGGTTAGGGTTGGTCATATATCTATAAAAGTTAAAATTCAAATTAAACAAAATTAACCCATACATAATGAAATTGATAGCTCTATCATTCCATAAGATTTTTTTAAATATATAAATTCAGGAAAACTTGGTTTGTTAGGCAAATCGTACCTTGCATAGTATGCCGAGAAGTGCATTCTGGTTACTAGGTACAACACACACACACACACAATTATATATTATATATATATATATATATATATATAATATATATATATATATATATATATATATATATATATATATATATATATATAACTGAAAACTCACACCCCAGAAGTGACTCGAACCCATACTCCCAGGAGCAATGCAACTGGTATGTACAGGGATGCCTTAAACCACTTGACCATCACGACCGGACATAAGGAAGTGATAGCCTGAGCTATATGAACCACTTCCCCGCCGGCACCTGGATGGTTATCTTGGGCATAGCATTTTATCAAATCAGTTTACATACCAGTTGCGTTGCTCCTGGGAGTATGGGTTCGAGTCACTTCTGGGGTGTGAGTTTTCAGTTGTATCTAGTCCTGGGGACCATTCAGGCTTGTTTGCATATATATATATATATATATATATAATATATATATATATATATATTATATATATATATATATATATATATTATAATATATATAATTATCAAAAGAAGTCTGTGTGCAAAATAATCCAACCCGTCCTCACAAATTCGTATAGTTAATTTTGACTTATTAGTTAAGTGCATAGGTGACATACTAAACATAAAAGTTTCCCTTGAAAAGCTTCATAGAAAACACCGATCTTACCTAACCTACTTAGTATGTTAAAATAAGCGTCTTATAGCTTCGTAATTACAATTGTTACTTAACCTATTATAGGTATAGGTTAGGTAATAATTGTAATTACGAAGCAGTAAGATGCTTATCTTAACATACTAAGTAGGTTAGGTATGGTCGGTGTTTTCTATGAAGCTTTTTAAGGGAAACTATTATGTTAAGTATGTCACCTATGCACATATTTAATAAGTCAATATTGACTATACAAATTTGCGAGGACGGGTTGAAATAATCAGAGGGAGCTAAATATCACCAAGAATGCCAATACGAGAACAAAAACGTATAAGGCGAACGATATCAAAAGTGTCCGATTCACCTAGAATTCTATCGAGGGACAAGTGACCGCGAGGGACGGTCGGAAAGCAAGACACACGCTCGTCCTGGAAGTCAGGACATTCAACAAGGATATGCACAACTGTAAGAGGGACAACACAACTCGGACAATAAGGAGCAGGGCGGCGCCCCATTAAGTGACGGTGGGTTAAGCGAGTATGGCCAACCCGCAGCCGTGCTAAAGCAGTTTCCCACCGCCGGTTACGGTGGTAGGAGGAAGGCCACGGGGACACACTACGTTTGAGAGTATGCAGCTTGTTACTAACCACAGAGGACCAACAACCCTGCCAATGGGCAAGGATGGATGAATGAATAACAAGATAAAAGCCGGAATAAGGAATACCTTTACAGGAGATGGGACAAGAACGGATAGCTTCCTTAGCGGCAGCATCCGCACGCTCAGTGAAAGAAACACCAATATGGCTGGGAACCCAGCAAAACTCTACCGATTTAAGTTTACTAGAAATAAGAAACAGCCAATGTTGAATCTCGATGACCACCGGATGGACATGATTAAAGGACCCTAGAGCCATGAGGGCACTACAAGAGTCAACTACAACCACAAAGGAGGAATGAGAATGAGAAAGCAAGAGACGGAGAGCATAGAGAATAGCATAAAGTTCCGCCGTAAAGACGCTAGCCTCCAAAGGGAGGCGACACATATAAGTACGGTCAGGAAAAACAACAGAGTAGCCCACACCGTCCGCAGACTTAGACCCATCGGTGAAGATGGAAATAGAGTGGGAGTGCGAAGAAAAGTGCTCAAGGAAGAGGCTTTTCAGAATTGTAGGAGGGGTAAAGGCTTTAGTAATACAAGTCAAGAACGTACAAAACGTACAAAACAGGCCGGATCACGATACACTCGGTCCATTATCATCCCGATTGTTTCATCCACAGGTACGTTGGTAAACAGTGATTCTACGTCCAACGAGGCTCTTATCCCTGTGGCCCGTGTTCCCCGCAGTAAGTCAACAAATTCCTTCGGGGACTATCGAGATCCGGCCTGTACTCCTCTTGACATACCAGAAAATATCCTGAGGAAACTACTCCAAGCTTGTACTAAGGAGGCACCCTTCTTGAGCCCGGATGGGTGCATGTATAAGCAAGTAGATGGGGTCGCCATGGGTTCTCCCCTAGGTGTCCTGTTTGCGAACTTCTACATGGGTACTATCGAGAAAAAAGTCTTAGTCGACTTGAACTTGAAACCGGCCATATACTGCAGGTATGTTGACGACATTTTTACATAGGTACCTGATGTCAGACATCTGCAGGAGCTGAAAGAGGCGTTTGAGCAGAATTCTGTGTTGCGTTTCACTTATGAGATGGAGAAGGATGGGAAGCTGCCCTTTCTAGATGTAACAGTCATGGAAAGGAGCGGAGGTTTCCACACTGCAATCTACACTAAGGAAACAAACATAGGAATGTGCCTAAATGCCAACAGTGACTGCCCAGACAGGTACAAGAGGAGTGTTGTTAACGCTTATGTCGACCGTGCTCTCAGCCACAGCTCAGAATGTAAGCAAGTCGACGAAGAACTCTGTAGGGTAAGGCAGGTCCTAGTCAACAACGGCTTCTCCAATGGTTTCATTGAAGACATCATAAGAAGGAAAGTGAAACGCCATGCAACCTCTGAAGAGACAACTAATACAACACCTATACCCCCTATTAGACTATTTTACAGGAACTTCTTCTCCACAGCTCATAAAACAAAAGGAGGAAAGGGTCCTGAAAGATATTGTTAATAGAAATGTTATCCCTACAGACAAAAATCAGAAGATACAATTGACGATTTACTATAAAACAAGAAAACGGCCAAACTCTACCAGACACAAAGCCAAACGCTTTGAAAGAGACCAATGTCGTCTATGCCTTCAAATGCCCTCTTGGGGACTGTAAGCCTCAAAAAACTCAGTATATAGGCAAGACAACAACATCTCTTTCCAGGCGTTTAACGATGCATAAGCAACAGGGCTCCATTAAGGAACATATAATCTCTTCCCACAACCAAACCATCACCAGAGAAATCTTAACAAACAACACAGAAATCATTGATAGATACAGCGACAGCAGGCGGCTTGACATCTGCGAGGCACTACACATCAAGAAGTCAACACCAGCAATCAACAGCCAATTAACGCACAACTATATTCTACCCACTTCAAGACTCCGCTCCAATATAGAACATCAAGAAATATGGGCCAATAGGCCTTCTGCAGTTCTATTGGTACCCAAACTCTACTTCTACAAATCTATACCCCGTTTCCATGTTCTGTGTTTCACCCCACTATTGTATTACATCACCTCACCCAAATGCAGGTATAAGAGCCAATGTTGTTTCATAAAGGCATAAGTTGTGTGTGATAAACTAAAGTCTTTGAAAATGTAATAAGTTTTACGAAACGCGCTCAAGTGTCGCGTCAGACTAGAAATAAAAATGAATTTGGAGAATTGATTTTTCATTTACCGTCATCAGTAAAAAGAAACATAAGGAAAATTGAGAAAATTCGTGTTAGAATTATTAATCTTACTTTTTCGGTCATATTTAATAATATATGTCTACAGGAAAGACTGCTACCAAAATATACCAATTATATATATATATATATATATATATATATATATATATATATATATATATTGTGACGGTTTCCCCCCCTTCTAATTCTCCCACGCCTGCTGTAAGAGTCATGTCCACTATTCCCGAGCGTTCTCTACATTGCAGGCATCAATTGAACATATGTGGGAGAGAACAGTATTCTCGAAGAGCCGAGAAATTTGCGAAAAATAGAACATTTTGGCCTGTGGGATAGGCCCTTTAGGGAGCCAATATGGCGCTGGCAAGTCTGTTCTCCCGCCAAAACTGTGTGACGTCAGTGGCGCCAGATTGGTCACCGTCAGCGACGTGGCACTGGGAGCCAATGAAAACCAACTTGGGGAAAAGTGACGTCACATAGGCATGGGGGGTCCGGCCGTGTTGGCGCCAGGCGATATCAGTCTTTCACGACACGTCCGAGAGGTAGGACGCGCGATCGGTCATCCTGTCAGAGTGACGGATTTACCGAACTCCGGTGGATTTAAGCGTCTCCAGTTGTTGGCACGCACTCTGTGAGGTCTTCCTGCAACCCAGAAGTGGCTCAGATAAGGAATTGACAGAATATTGAGCAACAAGTGCTCAGGGACAGGTGCGTTGCAAGAAGTGGGCCGGGCATCGACGTGTGTCGTCTTGGCAGTTCACCAGTATAAGAGACAGCTTAGTGGCCGGGCCACCCACCGTGAGTGAACCGGGTGACAGCCTTGTCAACCAGGTTGAACGTGTGATCGACGATCCTGTCAAGTTTGACAGTAACCCCACCTTCGTGGAACCCTACGAGTCAACAGTTGGATGCAAGCACGTCGAGAAGTCTTCCCAAATACCTAGCGATATATCTAGACGACGAGGGAATTGACAGTGTTGTGAGCTTCAAGTGCTCTGAAGTCGTGCTGTGCTGCGTGTGGAGCTTAAGCAGCATCGTCGGGACGGCTGATAACTTCACAGTGACTTCGTAGTGGTGAGAGGCAGTTACTCTGGGAGTACAGTGACAAGAACTAATTGGGAAACGTGCGACGACCGCCGAGACGTAGGCTGGCTGCCGTAGTTGGGAGGAAAGTTGACGGCCAGGAGACCGACTTCAACCCTGCGACGTACTGTAGAGGAAGGAGCACGGACCTGCTGTGTACAGAAGCGGCGAGACGCGACATCCTAAGGTGTGGGCTTGTGTTTCTGGATGGTGAACGAGGCGAGAGCCTGGACCAGGAGCTACAACCCAACTGTCATCCTAGGATAGGTGAAGTAGGTGTTTACAGTTACCCTCCCATTTCCCCTTTAGTTAGCTATATATATTCTTGTCAGGATATTTTATATGTCGTGAGCAAGTCTCACTTGAGTTTAAGTCACAGAGAGCACAGTATGTGGTGAGCCTGCCCAGAGCGCTCACAGTATCAGTTACATATATATCTATGTGTGGTGTGTGCAAGCACCAAGATTCATCAGAGAATTACTGTGACTATTATTAATTTACAGTGAGTATTATTATTATATATATATTGGTAGTAAACCAGATATTGGTGTGTGATCTCTATAATCTATTGATATAAATGCCTGTGATTGATCTCTATAATCTAGATATAAATGCCTGTGGATTGATCTCTATAATCTATGATATAAATGCCCGTGTGTTGATCTCTATAATCTATCGATATAATGCCTGTGTGTTGATCTCTATAATCTATTGATATAAATGCCTGTGTATTGATCTCATGATGTATATATATATGCCTGAAATTTGATTACTGATTTATATATGACATGCCTGTGTACTGAATAATATCATATACGTGAAGTGATTGCCAGTGATATCTCTTTGAGAGAAAGTATAGATATAAGAAAAGTTCAGTGATCAAGTGAGTGCATTCACAGTAAATATTATTAAGAATAGAGTAATCTTTTGGTACGGTGAAAGTCACTGTGAGAGTATTGTGAATAAGATGTTGATCGTGAGGCCAGTGAAATCATAAGTAAGCCATGTGAATGTTGAATAGTGTTTTGGAAAAAGTTAAATAAACGGGGATCGTGACAGAATTAGAAAACAAGTACTAGTCTGTTCCCACGATCGCGAGGGGCCCGGTCAGCTGACATTCTGACAGGTGACACGTGCCGATGTTACCATATCGGTGCGCTCTAGAATATTATGCTATGAATGGAGCAATTGTCATATATTAATCCTGATACATTGATGCATATATATTTCTCGTTGTCTTTTAAGTAAAATACCAAAACTCTTTGGTGTTTGATATCATCCCCTCCATTTATCTTGTGACCGTGTAGATAGTAAAGAGAGTGACCTGCCTGATACCATATTATTGGAATTTGCTCTTGCCACAATTACACCTGACCACTGCAGTGTTACTGGCACCTAAAAAAACCAGTTGGCGACCTTGAAGGCTGTGTAAGAGTTCGGTGTCGGGGCGGGCCACAGATTGAGGGAACGATCTGTGCCCCACTCATCTTACAATCTAAAGGCCGGTTGTGAGATCGACTGGGTACTCCGAGGCCAGCAGTGGAGCCTAGAGGATTGAGGGAAGACCCGCCGAACGACGGTGAGTAAGGGGTTATTGGAGCAACCACCTGGAAAGGAGATCCAGTCTACTGTTGCTTTAACCCTTCTCTAACGAGAACACCGTGAAAACCCCGACAATATATTATATATATATATATAT
>WNGS01107651.1:0-10299 GCA_020271785.1 Procambarus virginalis | reverse complement strand
CAGCACATGATTTTTTTTAAGGGCATCTGTTTACAAGAGCCCTGAGGAAGCTGATGTAAAGCCCATGTAGCTGCAGGAGTTTTGAATCATACGCTATACCTATAAGATCCCTGAAACGCGTTGCGCACCACCCATCAAATGCCTACTGGCACGTTGCACAGTTCAGTGGTTAAAACTAATTTAGATCAAAGCATAAATTGAATTGAAAAAGGGGGAAAAAAAATGATAATTATATGATGGATGGAACAGCAGAAATTAAACAGAACAGTAGAAGTAATTTTAACGGAATAAACAGAAGACCACAATTAAATTTGACATGATTGGGAAGGTCATTCCACATTCTGGGACCCTTGATTTGCAGAGGGATCTTGTCTACCAGACAAATTAACCTTGAACGGATTAAATGCATAAACAAAGGTACAGTACCAGTGTACAGTGGCACCTCGACTTACGATTGCCCCTACTTACAATAATTTCGAGTTACGATGTAAATTTCATAGAAAAATGTGACTCGACATCCGATGGTGTCGTCGACTTCCGATATTTGTTGGTACACATTCGGGTCGACCGAGCGCGTGGTTCCCGGTCACGCGGTCAGACCTGCCTCAGTTTACTACAGCTGCCCGCTTAGTGACGATCGCCCCTATAAGAAATTCCTCGTTTGTGGTGATTTTTTGCATTTTGAACATTAATTATTATATATCACACCATGAGTCCCAGAAAAGTCAGTGGTAAGGCTCAACATATGAAAACCCATGTAAGGATGACCATAGAGCAGAAACAAGAGTACAGAATGTCTCTTCCTCAACAATTAAGAAAATGTGCGCAGCATGGGAAGAATTGCAAACCTTTGCTGAAACGACTCACCCAAATCAAGCTGCAGTAGGTTGTTGTCTTAACCTATTCAATGACACTGCGATGCATCATTACAGACAAATGTTAAAACGAAGGGAAAAACAAATGTCTCTTGACAAATTTGTAGTGAGAAACAAGCACGGAACCACAACCAGGTCGTAGTGGTATTCAGGCAAACGTAGGAGAGAGTACCCCAGAGAAAACATCACTGTCTGATGTGATAATGGAAGGGGACTCCCCTCCCAAACAGTAACACCTCTCCTCCTTCCCCCCCCCCCCATCAACATCTTCCATACGCCCTCAAGAGCCCTCCATAAAGGAAAGATCAACTTAGGTACTGTATTGTAGTTAGAAAAAAACATTGTATTCAGTATAAAATGTATTTGTATGTTAATATTTTGGAGGGTGGGGAACGGATTAATTCAAATCCCTTTATTTCTTATGGGAAAAATCACTTCAACTTACAATATTTCGAGTTACGATCCATCTTTGGGAACGGATTAGCATCGTAAGTCAAGGCCCCATTGTATATAATTGTTATAATATACTCTCTACAAGTGAAATCAGGGTAGCTAGCTAATACGGTACAGTATTTAAGAAAAAAACTTAGTTTGTTCTTGGCTCCTTTTCAGTAGCCTTTCAAATACTTGCTGCTGCATGTTGCCTAATGTGCAAGTTTTTCCGGTTCCACTCTGGCCATAAGCCATAATTATGGCCTCTTGACCATACAAGGAATCATCAATGATGTCCTTGCAATCAAAATTTATTTGATCGATTCCCTTGTATATGGTGTTAAATATGTATTTAGGGGAGTGATGGTACATTTTTCCTGTAAAATAATTTAGAAATATATTAATCGGTTAAAAAATCCGGCATTGAATGTAATGAAACACCAATTTCTAGGCGAGCTCCAGTGGTTTGCTGGGCACTCACCGGCTGGGCACCCACGTGTAATTTGAGAGCACAAGTTTGTTGGCCCTGAGGTATTTCCAATTAGTCACTGGAAAGATGGACGGGAGAGAGGGGGGGAACAAGTGACTTCAAACTGTTTATGGCCATGAGGGTCAGACTGTGACAAATGGGAGGGATGACCAAAGGGAGGGGGAGACGAATGACAGACAAGGGGAGGGGAGAAAGGGAGGAGAGGGGGGAGAAGCATGATCTGAGCACCAGATCATTACATAGGTACAAATTTATGCTACAAGAGTGTGTGTCAATTAAGATGATTTATCTTGCCTTCATAAGTCTTCTAGAAACACTCAAATGTGAATGTCTTGCTCCTGCTTTTCATCTCTTCTTGGGTGGCTGCTTCTGTGCCAGAGACATCTTCCATGGTTTCAATTCGCATTAAATCTATGAAGACCAATGAGCCTGAAATCAATGAATCACAATATATATAGATATGATAGGTAAGAGTCGATAGGCCAGAGTCTCGTTCGTTATCGGAATTAACCAGACAAATCGTTCCACCAACTAAGAACGGCCATGCACCACCCTCTGTAGATTTTACTAAATAAGTAAATTTTTTTTGTTTTGGAACGGAATAGCATCGTAAGTCGAGGCCCTATTGTATATAATTGTTATAATACCCGTATACTCTCGACAAGTGAAATCAGGGTTAGCTAGCCAATACGGTACAGTATTTAAGAAAAAAACTTAGTTTGTTCTTGGCTCCTTTTCAGTAGCCTTTCAAATACTTGCTGCTGCATGTTGTCTAATGTGCAAGTTTTCCGGTTCCACTCTGGCCATAAGCCATAATTATGGCCTCTTGACCATACAAGGAATCATCTATTACGTCCTTGCAATCAAAATTTATTTGATCGATTCCCTTGTATATGGTGTTAAATATGTATTTAGGGGAGTGATGGTACATTTTTCCTGTAAAATAATTTAGAAATATATTAATCGGTTAAAAATCCGGCATTGAATGTAATGAAACACCAATTTCTAGGTGAGCTCCAGTGGTTTGCTGGGCACTCACCGGCTGGGCACCCACGTGTAATTTGAGAGCACAAGTTTGTTGGCCCTGAGGTATTTCCAATTAGTCACTGGAAAGATGGACGGGAGAGAGGGGGGGAACAAGTGACTTCAAACTGTTTATGGCCATGAGGGTCAGACTGTGACAAATGGGAGGGATGACCAAAGGGAGGGGGAGACGAATGACAGACAAGGGGAGGGGAGAAAGGGAGGAGAGGGGGGAGAAGCATGATCTGAGCACCAGATCATTACATAGGTACAAATTTATGCTACAAGAGTGTGTGTCAATTCAAGATGATTTATCTTGCCTTCATAAGTCTTCTAGAAACACTCAAATGTGAATGTCTTGCTCCTGCTTTTCATCTCTTCTTGGGTGGCTGCTTCTGTGCCAGAGACATCTTCCATGGTTTCAATTCGCATTAAATCTATGAAGACCAATGAGCCTGAAATCAATGAATCACAATATATATAGACATGATAGGTAAAACAGAACATAGAGATGTGGTGGAGATTATAAGAATTAACTCGGGGCAGGTGGTGTTAACCTACCTTGTTATTTTTTGCAATCTTTTTGAGAACTCGAATACTGTACATCTAGAGTTATTCTGCCTGATGTTTTTGCAGGTTTGATAAAATAAAACATCTTCATTGCTGGAGTTCTCTTTATCTCTTCATGTAAATAATGGGTCAGTTTGCTGTTCCGATAAGATGTGCTGGAACCCTGAAAACAAATGAAAATAATTTATCTAAAAAATATTTATTACATATATAGACAGCTAAGTACTTTTCATACACCACTTATTCAGATATTAATGCTCAATCAATATTAATACTCTTTAATGTTCAATCTTGTGTGGCTAAAATTGCCACTAATCCCAATAAGTAGTAGTTGCGAACTACTACTTAGAGGAAAAAAAAGAGATAGACGAGAGACGCACAATCAATAAAAAAACTCGAGTATCCCAGTGGGGATACCTTTTGACTTGCTTGCAAAATATTGAATCCTTTACATTTACTGCCTGTTACATAAAGTATATGCTCCAGATATACCTGACCCAAGGTGTATGATAGGGCTATATTGGCATGAAAAAGAAAATATCATGATTAACCACTGCACTGTACAGAGCGCCTTAATGAGCCCAAACAGGAGTGTGCAAAGTGCAATATGGCATTTCTAGGTACTGTATAGGGAACGATTCAAAACTCCCGCGGCTACACTGGGCTCGCATCATGTGTCTCAGGACTCTAGTAAAAGGACACTATTTGGAAAAAAAAAATCGGCATCAGTACAGGCTGTGAGCAACTCGTCCTCTTAAACATGTTACTTTTGGCTCGTATGCGCGCTATGGTCAAACTTGGACGTAATTTGAAATGAAATGTGTAATATTAAAACAGAACAGTACGTTACAAAAGTGAAGTACTGTTCCGTTTTCTGTTTGAGTCGTCCGCCCGACTTGGTAAGGTTAGAATAAGAGACTTAACGTTTTTCATAACGTTTTGAAACTTTGAGAATTTCCTGCCCACCTAACCTATCAGAGGACCCTTAACTTAGTTAAGTGAAAATAAATTTGGGATTTTTTTTTTCATTTTCAAATTACAATGGGGCCTCGACTTAAGATGCTAATCCGTTCCCAGAGATGGATCGTAACTCGAAATATCGTAAGTCGAAGCGATTTTTCCCATAAGAAATAAAGGGAATTGAATTAATCCGTTCCCCACCCTCCGAAATATTAACATACAAATACATTTTATACTGAATACAAAGCTTTTTTCTAACTACAATACAGTACCAAAGTTTCTTACCTTTATGGAGGGCTCTTGATAGTGTATGGAAGATGGTGATGAGGGGAGTGATCATGGGAGCTGGTCGGCCGAGCGGACAGCACGCTGGACTTGTGATCCTGTGGTCCTGGGTTCGATCCCAGGCGCTGGCGAGAAACAATGGGCAGAGTTTCTTTCACCCTATGCCCCTGTTACCTAGAAGTAAAATAGGTACCTGGGTGTTAGTCAGCTGTCACGGGCTGCTTCCTGGGGGTGGAGGCCTGGTCAAGGACCGGGCTGCGGGGACACTAAAGCCCCGAAATCATCTCAAGATAACCTCAAGAGGGGGAGGAGGAGAGTTGTTACCGTTTGGAAGGGGAGTCCCCTTCCATTATCACATCAGGCAGTGATGTTTTCTCTGGGGTACTCTCTCTCCCCTACGTTTTGTCTGAATACCACTAGGACCTGGTTGTGGTTCAGTGCTTGTCTAACTACAAATTTGTGAAGAGACATTAGTTTTTCCATTCTTTTTAACGTTAGTTGGTAATCATGCGTCAGTGTCATTGAATAGGTGAAGCCAACAACATACTGCAGCTTGATTTGGGCGAGTCGTTTCAGCAAAGGTTTGCAATTCTTTTTCATATTTCACACATTTTCTTAATTTTTGAGGAAGAAACATCCTCTACTGGCACATCCTCCCCTGAAGAAATTTCCTCAGCTGCCTCCTCTTGCTGCCTTTCAAGGGCTTGGAGTTCTTCGGTGGTCAGTTCTTTGTTGTGTTCTTCCACCAACTCCTCCACATCAGCTCCATCCAACTCCAAACCCAATTGCCGACCCAGAGAAACAATTTCCTCAACGAGAGGCACTTCAGGTTCAGGCTCAAACCCCTCAATGTCTCGTTCTGCAACACATTCAGGGCACAGTTTTCTCCAGCCAGAGATCATGGTTCTTAGTCACTTCTTGCCAGGCTTTGTCAACAAGTTTTAAAGCACTACAAATGTTAAAATGGTTTGTCCAGAACTCTGAGGGTGAGGTTTATGGTATCCGTCACTTCGACACATCTCCGGAAAAGTGCCCTTTCATAAAGTTTCTTAAAATTGGCAATGATTTTCTGGTCCATAGGCTGAAGTAGAGGAGTGGTGTTGGGAGGAAGGAACTTTATTGTAAGAAACTTAAATTCCTCATCCAATGAATCAAGGGGAAGAGGGCAGGTGGGGTTAACTTACCTTGTTATTTTTGGAGTCTTTTTGAAGACTCTAAAACATCTAGTTATTCGTTTAGATGATTTTGCCAGTTTTATAAAAAATAACATTTTAATTTTGGCATCCTCCTCATCTCCTCGTGTAGGTAATATGTCAGAATGCTACTTCTGTATGATGTCTTTAATTCTGTTTAATTCTGTTTAGTTCTGTTTAATGTCAGGGGACAGGTGGTGGTAGTTATTTTCATGGGAGGCAGGAGGTGTCAGTGGTGGAAGTTGTTGTCAGGAAGGGGAAGAGGGCAGGTGGGGTTAACTTACCTTGTTATTTTTGGAGTCTCTTGGCAAACTCTAAAACATCTAGAGTTATTCGTTTTGATGTTTTTGCCAGTTTTATAAAAAATAGCATTTTGATTTTTGGGTTCCTCTTCATCTCCTCGTGTAGGAAATATGTTAGAATGCTACTTCTATATGAAGTGCTGGAACCCTGAAAAGAAATTAACAAAATAATTCTTTATCTAAAAAATATTTTTATACATATATTAATCTATAGACAGCTAAGTACTTTTCATACACCACTTATTCAGATATTACCTTTGGATTTAAATAAAGTTAATGATAAACTGCCCATCCAAAAAACCAGCGTTGAATGTAATGAAACGCCATTTTCTGGGTGAGTCCCGGAGGCTCCCCGGAGCTATCCATAGCTGATATGGATATTCTAACTACTTTGCATCAGTCGATGTGGGTGGAGTTCTAGCCTACCGGGGACCACGAGCCAGAACCTGGCCCCCTCAGAGAGGCACGGGGAGCAATGGCCCATAGAATGCACATGTGATTTGGAGCATTCTATATCTGCCATCGACCGGGACAGGCACCCAGAAAGGTAAGCGCCACAAAACAAACCCCTATTCTGGTTAACAACAAAAATTAACAAACGAGTGGACAGAACTCCCCAAAAGAAAAACGAGTAAACTAGCATGACGTCACACCAGCCGCGCCGAATGTCTGCGCAGCTCCCCCCTCCCCGGGAGGGGGAAGGGGGAGCCGCAGACCCCCGCGCCGGCTATCCACACCTCAGGCTGGATATCAAAACCACGAAAAACCGCCGACCGGAGGGCGGGAGGGATGCCGGGGAGCCTCCGGGACTCGCCCAGAAAATGGCGTTTCATTACATTCAACGCTGGTTTTCTGGGGGGAGCCCCTACGGCTCCCCGGAGCTACCTCGCCAAAGACTACCTAAGAAAATAAGGGGACATACCCGGGAGGCGGATGGTGAACCACCCCTCAACACGAAGTCAAGACAACAACCAAAATGGCCCCTCCGGAAGCAGCAGGCACAACATTCGCCAGAAAAAGGGAGAACGGCCACAGACGAAGAAAACTATGACCAAGATCATAGGAGCCAAGAAACCACTGCGCCTGAGAAGGGCAGGAAGCACTGCCACACAACCCCCAGAGGCCAAAGCCAAAAGAGCCGAGGCAAAGCAAACCTGGCCCCGAGGAGCCACAACCACCAAGGAGAAGAAAAACAGGAGAGCCAGTCCAAAGACCTGGACGGCACAGGCAGTGCAGAAACAGGCCGGAGGTGAAACAATGCACGATACAGCCTGCGAAACGGCACAGAAGGAACATTGATACCGAAAGCTAGCAGCAGAAACCATGGTGCAAGACCCAGGAACAGTCCCAAGCGCCTCTACACCTTCTGCAAGCCAATCCTATGACAGCCCCAGGAGGGAAAAGAAAATGCAGGACCAAAACCAAAATGCCACAAGCATGCAAGGCCACCACCACAAGTGCAGCCGACAGGGAAGGAACCTGCATAAGGAGCCGCCCCGCACCAACCCCCGGCAGAAGGGCAGGAGCGAAGACTCAGGAAAAGGAGCAAAAGCGCCCACAGGAAAACGAGGAGATATATGCACAAAAGAGCCAGAAGGCCAAACATCCAGAAACTGCCGGGAAGAGGACCCACAAGCCCTAGAAAGGACCGGAGGGAAGCTCAACCGAATGACGACAGACGTACCAGAAAAAGGGAAAGAGCTGACTGGGGTTAGAAGACACAGAATTGCACTTTCCCACTCTCTCATTATTCCTGCCCTTACATTCTCCGCCGCACACGTACATGGACGTTTACAGGAGAGTGAAGGAGGAGGGGCCCACTGGGAAGTGTGGCAAGGAAAACCCAGCACAAAGACGCCGCCAGAGTAGCAGGCGCCGGCCCCGTCAACGAGAGGAGCAGCCGTGTCATCGCCGGCTGCATTCTCTCTATGGTGTGGGTGCCAGAAGCCACGGAGCGACCGGGGACAAGGAAGAAAGATGTCGTTGACGGGTGTCACGAACCCCAACAGATGACCAATGCAGTATATGGCGCTAGGACTGACCTGCGCTGGTCGGACTGACTGACATGTCAACATCACACAGTGGGTGTTGAACTCCCCTCTGTGTATCCGCTTTCTCCTTTCCCACGGCAATTGGGTGCAGCAACCAAGGCTACCCCAAAACAGTCCCAAACCTTCGAAAACAAAAGCAGCAAACAAAGAACGAAGGCACAAAAACTCCGTCGCACCCGAGACCAAAAGTCATGCAGAACCCCAAGAAGAGGGGGACATGACTGAGAAGGCCCGTCCTGGAAAAAGGTGCGAAGACTGTAGAAAAACACCCACCGACAGGACGGAAACAACGGGCACGCTGGACAAGGAAAACCGAGCCCAGGGAGGGACCAATGCCCACAAGCACGTACGGAGCGGGGGGAACGGAAAAACCCCACACCACAAAACCGTAAGCCTGGCCCAGAGGGGTAGAAAAACCCCGGCGGGGACCAACGGGGCCGAAGGCCCCTTACGTTAGCACCACCCCAGCCCCGGAAACCCACCCTGCAGGCCCCGGGGCCGAGCTGTCCCCTCAAAGCCCCAGCGTCAAGAAAACCTCGGGGCAGCCGTGAAAAACACCAAGGAAGGGAGCCCACTAGGCTCCGGAACGTGAACGGAAACCGGAGGAAAAAGCGAGGGGCGAGACGATGACCCCAAGCTCATCCCCAACCAGCACAATGAGGCAAGGACAAAACAGAATCCAAGGAACCTGGAAAACCAGGCCCATCACAGCAAGACCGACAAGGAAGGAGGGCCCCCAAAAGGAGCACGGAAGGGCCGAACAGAATGCCACAACCAACCCCGACACACAGCTGCAGTACCAAAAACGCAGCAAAACGTCCCCACACCCCCCGAGGGAGCGACAGAGAAGATAGATAAATCGTACACGAGCGGCACACAAGGGGACACAGGCGGAAACCGAGCACCCAACCGAGCCACAGGGACGGTAGGAGAAACGTGTGCAGTGTAACAGGCAACCGAAGGAACACATTGGGCAGCCCAACATGGGCTGATCCCATACACAGCCCCAAGAGCAGAGACGAGAGCGCCCATGAAGCACAGAAACCGCTCAACAGGCAAACGACAGGGGAGAGGCGGAACTAAAGAGCCAGAACCCAACCCCGCAAGCACACAACACTCTCAACACAGGAAACGTACCACCACACAGGCACCCCCACCGTTGCACCGTGGAACAAGGTGGAGGCGGGGCCCCG
Source organism: Procambarus virginalis (assembly GCA_020271785.1). Classification (NCBI taxonomy): domain Eukaryota; kingdom Metazoa; phylum Arthropoda; class Malacostraca; order Decapoda; family Cambaridae; genus Procambarus; species Procambarus virginalis. The sequence continues at coordinate 925 of WNGS01107651.1, read as the reverse complement.
AACTCAAGCCAGGTGAGTCAAGCAAAGGAGAGGGGCAGGAGTACAGGCAGGGGTCGCCTCGAAAAGGCCAAGAGGCCACCCGCAGACACCCGTGAACCGAGGAAGGAATCCGGTGGAGAGAACAAGAGCAGCCCAATATGGGCTAATAGCCAGCAGCAGGCACCTCGGGCGATACGGACCACCGTCACAAGTACGTACGCACACCCATGCCTACACCCAAAAACAGCGTCAGGACGAAAGAAACGCCAAACCGCACCAACTCCCTGCAGAACTGTTTTAGTGTCAGAGTGGTTGACAAACGGAATGCATGAGGAAGGGATGAGGTGGAGGCTGACTCTCTACACAGAGTCAAGTGTAGAGATGATAGAGCCCAATAGGCTCAGGAATCGGTACACATGTTGATTGACCGTGGAGAGGCAGGACCAGAGAGCCAGAGCACAACCCCCGCAAAACACAACTAGGAGAGTACAGCAGCACCCCAGACAACCCCCAAGCAACGGGGCACGGATGGGATGAAGAGCGAGAGGCGAAGCCCCCCGAGAAATGGAAGCACAACACATGTGCACACCGCCCGGAACCAAAACAAACTCACGGTGCATGCGCAGGACGCGAAAGAAAAGTAGCCCAACAGGGCGAGAAGTAGCCCATACTGCTACAAGTAGCCCATACTGATACCAGTAACCCCTACTGCTACCAGTAGCCCCATACTGCTACCAGTAGCCCCATACTGGACCAGTAGCCCCATACTGCTACCAGTAGCCCCATACTGCTACAAGTAGCCATACTGCTAACAGTAGCCCCATACTGCTACCAGTAGCCCCATACTGCTACAGTAGCCACCATACTGCTACCAGTAGCCCCATACTGCTACCAGTAGCCCCATACTGCTACCAGTAGCCCCATACTGCTACCAGTAGCCCCATAC
>WNGS01107646.1:0-34501 GCA_020271785.1 Procambarus virginalis | reverse complement strand
AAGTAAAGAAATTATTGACACAAGGGACGAGAGAATTTTGGAAGAGTGTACCAAGGCACAGCTCCAACAAGTGGCAAACCACTTTGGGATCAGGTTGAGGACGACTAAGGTCGCGGAGCGAAGGATAGAGATCATGGCACAGCTCACAGCTCGAGAGGAGGCGACGGGAGAGAGCCATCTCAAGGAGAGCCGTCCCAAGAAGAGCCGTCGCAAGGTGAACCGTCCCGACTAGAGCCACCCCAAGCGCCTACCAGTGTGGAGAGAATTCACAGTGAACATGGGAGCAGTGGAAGGTCCAGCTGTAGTAAGAGGAGCCTGCAACTGGAAATAATGAAGATGCAACTGGAAGCCCAGCTGAGACGAGAGGAGAAAGAAATGCAGCGAGAGGAAAGAGAAGCGCAAATGCAGCGAGAGGAGCGTGAGCGAGAAGCACGGCTGCAGCGAGAGGACGTGAGCGAGAAGAAGAGAGACAACTGCGACTGGAGGAGATAAAGGCAAAGAAAGAAGTCGAATTGCGTCGCGTTGAGCGTGGTCTGCCCGCACTACCTGCACGGCGGGATGACTTCAAGGTAAGGGAACGTGACTTACCTACGTTCGAACCACAAGAAGCTGAGGCGTTCTTCGAACACTTTGAACGGATAGCAACTCTGAAGGAGTGGCCAGAAGATGATTGGGCTGCTCTGGTCCAGGGCAGGTTGACTGGTGAGGCCCGGGAAGCCTACAACATGCTGGACCTAGAAGAGTGTGCTAATTACGACGCAATTAAGAATGCGGTGCTCCACTCATTCCGGCTGACTCCAGAGATGTACCGGAAGCGGTTTAGAGAGTGTACAAGAGCGTCGGGAAAGTCTTACGCCGAGACCGCCAGGGATATGGAACGGAAGTTCCTACGGTGGTTGAAGGCGGAGGAAGCGGAGTCGGCGGATGATATCAAACGACTGATAGTGATGGAGAAGTTTATGTCAGTGCTCCATCCAGAGTTGCGAGTAAGGGTGAGAGAAGCAGGTATTAAGGACCTAAAGGCTGCAGCGGACCGAGCCGACATGCTGGAGGAGGCACTACATCTCAGGAGGGAGGGGCCGCCCAGACACTCGCCTTACCCCAGGTCGGGAGGGAACTTTAGGAGTTCAGGAGGAGCGAGGACGGGTGGGGGCTCCCCAAGAGTAGTGTGCCCGATGAGGTAACCCGGTTCAAGAGCTCAAGGGACGCGGGAAGGAAGCCCCAAGCTGTGAGCAGTGGACCTAGCTCGGGAGCGATTGCCGCTGCCCGGGAACCGACGACGGGGAGTCCTAGGAGGACCCAGGGAACCTCTACCGTTGGTGCTACCAGGGTGACTAGTAGAGGGTCGCCCAGGAGAGGTGGTCGGTGTTACAACTGTGGGGGACGAGGACACTTTGCAAGGGAGTGCAGCCACCCAAGGCACAGTGGGAATGTGGCTTTCGCGAGGATAGGAAGCGAGGAAGCCAACGATAATTCAGGTGATATGCCAGTGATAAGGGAGAAGAGGATTCACCCCTTTGTGTGTGAGGGGACGGTGAAGATAAGAGGAGCTGATCCTGTGCCAGCAAGGATGCTGAGGGACACTGGATCCGACTTCACCCTTGTTAGTGAATCCCTCTTCCCCGAGGACTACAGACGTTCCAGTACAGGGGAAGCCCTGATAAGGACGTTGGGGGGACAAGTGAGGATGCCCCTTCATAAGGTGACTCTTAATTCGGACTATGGTTGTCAGACTCTCGTAGTAGGGGTCTGTGCTCTACTGCCCAGGATGGAAGCTCAGGTGATCCTAGGGAATGACTCCTGTGGGGGATGTGTTCTCCCGAATTTGATTAAAGGTGAGGAGTGTATAGAACCCTATCGACAGAGCAGCAGGACGGGCGCCAGCAGTGGCGAAACGGAAATTGCGAGAGTGGCATTTCCGGTATGCGCGGTGACGTCGGGACGAGACGTGAGGGAAGATGATGTGAGCGGATCCAGTCACGCCGAAGAGAACATGCCGGGTGACCTGGGGCTCGATCATTTGTTCCGAGAGGAGGCCAGAGGACAAGCGACAGGTGAGGAAGGGTCGGATAGGAGTGTCCAAGTTACTCTCACCAGTCCTCTAGGTATTGACCGCACCCGTCTAGGTGAGCTGCAAAAGGAAGAGTTTCCTGAGTTGGTACGGGAGGCTGAAGGAGGTCTCGCCGGACCCGAGTCACCGACTCACTTCTTCGTGGAGAAGGGAGTGCTAATGAGGCAGTGGAGACCGGTTAGGGAAGAAGCGGGTGATGATATGCTGAGAGTGAGGCGTCAGGTGGTGGTGCCGGCGCGGTACAGAGACGCGGTACTGAAGCTTGCACACTCAGTGGATCCCGCGGGTCACTTGGGAGTGACCAAGACTTTAAGCAGGCTTCGGGAACATTTTTATTGGCCGGGCATGGACGCGGATGTAAGAAGAATTTGCAAGACGTGTTTCCCGTGCCAGAGAGCGGGGAAGAACGTCCCTGCCATCCCGAAAGCACCTTTGGTTCCAGTTCCTGCGTTCGGCCAGGCGTTTGAACGCCTAATAATCGACGTCGTGGGACCACTACCTAAGACCAGAAAAGGGAATAATTACTTATTGACCATCATGTGTGCTTCGACGAGATTTCCAGAGGCGATCCCAGTGCGGAAGGTGACATCGAGATGCGTCATGGGACACCTTCAGCGGTTCTTTGCTTGGGTAGGTGTGCCCAAGAAGATCCAGTCCGACTGTGGAAGCGTTTTCCAGTCGAAGTGGTTTAGGCAAGCTATGGCAAGCTGGGGAATAGCCCAACTACGATCGTCTCCTTATAGACCTCAATCGCAGGGAGCGATTGAGAGGTTCCATTCCACTCTGAAGACCATCTTAAGGGTGTATTGTGCAGAACAGGGAGCGGAATGGGATGAGGCTGTCTGTCCAGCCCTGTTTGCGATCCGAGATGCTATTGTTGAGTCTCTGGGATTCTCTCCATTCCAGCTAGTGTTTGGACACGAAGTAAGGAGCCCGTTATCGATGCTGAAGGAGCAGTTGACGGCGGAGAAAACATTAGTGACAGTGGAAGAGTATGTGCGGAGATTCCACGAACGGTTGAAAACGGCGAAGGAGCTGGCTGCTGATCACCTGAAGACAGCTCAAGAGAAGATGTCGATCTGGTACGACAAGAAGGCTGTCCCAAGGGAGTTCGAGGCAGGAGCCAGAGTGATGATGTTGCTACCTGGGAGAGGTAGAGTGACGGAATCACGCTTTGGTGGTCCATACTCGGTTGTTCGGCGTGTGGGTCCTGTAAGTTATGAGATCAGTAAGCCGAATCGCCCTAACAAGACACAGGTATGTCATATCAATCGTTTGAAGCCATACTTCCCAGAGGAGCAAGAGAGTTCGGGAGTGAAGGGAGCAACACCGTCCCAGGAAGGGAAATTGGCTCTGTGTATGGAGATGGGCCAAGTGTTGCCAGCAGAGGAAAGAAAGTGGGCCCGTGCCGATGGTACACGCCTGTCAAACACAGAGAGTTTGGTACATCTAGAAGAGAGGCTGCGTCATCTGGATAAAGGGAAAAGGAGAGATCTAGTGACCCTGATACGAAGGAACAAGTCGCTCTTCACGGATGTGCCCCGACGGCACAAGAGTGTGGTGCACGAAGTGGACGTGCGCGGAGGAAAGCCAATCAAGCAGAGCGCTTATCGGGTGAGTCCTGAAAAGAGGAAGATCATGCGACAGGAGGTGGAATATTTGCTAGCGAATGATCTCGCTGAGCCCAGCAATGGTGAGTGGAGCTCGCCCTGTGTGCTGGTCAAGAAGAGTGATGGATCCTATCGTTTTTGCACCGACTATCGCAAAGTGAATTCCATAACCGTGTCGGATTCTCACCCGATGCCCCGAATAAGTGATTGCGTCGACCAAGTGGGAAACGCAAGGTTTGTTACCAAGGTCGATCTGCTGAAAGGATACTATCAAATCCCTTTGTCTCCGAGTGCGAGAAAGATCTCAGCGTTTGCTACTCCAGACGGATTGTACCAGTATAAGGTACTTCCGTTTGGTATGAAGAACAGCGGAAGTTGTTTCCAGAGGATGATGAACGAAGTGCTAAGAGGGATGGACGGTTGCGCCGTGTATATAGACGATATTGTGGTGTACGCCGATAGCTGGAAACAACACATGAATCGACTGACGGAGTTATTCCAACGGTTGGAAGAAGCGAACCTGACGGTAAATCTGGCCAAGAGCGAATTCGGTAAGGCCCGATTAGAATACTTAGGTTTCATCGTGGGTCAAGGGAAGGTGACTCCAGTAGACCAGAAAGTGAAGGCAATCAAAGAATATCCGAATCCCAGGACGAGAAAAGAATTGTTACGATATTTAGGGATGATCGGATACTACAGAGGATTTTGCAAGAACTTCTCGACAGTGGCACACCCTCTGACGGAATTGCTATCTAAGAACGTTAGATGGAAGTGGGGGGAAGCATGCCAGGAGTCCTTCGAGAAGACCAAGCAGTTATTAACCGAAGCGCCAGTGCTGATTTCGCCCGACTTCGAGTCGAACTTTATCTTGTACGTCGACGCTAGCGACGTGGGGATTGGAGCCATGTTAGCTCAAGAGAAGGACGGAGTTCACCGTCCAGTAGCATTCTACTCAAAGATATTCGAAAAGTACCAGAGGGCTTATAGTACGGTGGAAAAGGAAGCCTTAGCCCTGATCCTGGCACTGAAGCATTTCGACGTCTATGTCGGTGGAGGTACTAGACCGGTGCAAGTGTTCACCGATCATAACCCCTTGACGTTCGTGCACAGGATGAAGAACACGAACGGTGTTCTGTAACGGTGTGTTATGGTGGCTGACAAGATGGGCCCTACTGTTACAAGAGTACTGGCTAGAAATCAGGCACATTAAAGGAAGGGAGAATGTGGTAGCAGATGCCCTCTCCCGGATTCACTAACCGATATGACTCTTATTTTAAGGGGAGGGGTATGTTACGGTGCCCTCTCCTATCTCTTTCGTTTGCCTGCTGTAAGAGTCATATCGACTCTCCCCACTGTTTCTCTGAGGTACAGGGAAGTCTGTTGGTATGTGTGGCGACCAGATTCGGCCGCCAGTTAAGGGAGAAAGGTTACATTATAAGTTGTGAGTAAAAGAAAATTGGCGCCCTGATGAAAATGAAAGAGTATCCCCTACTGCAGATATGGCGTTTTGGAATGGACGCTAGCCGTGTGCGGATTGGGTGGCTTGGGTCACGGGCGACCAATCAGAGCCCGCCGTGACGTCACCGAGTGCCCCGGGCGGCGCCAACGTCAGAGTTGACCTGACAGTAGAGGCGACAGGACGCACCTCAGTCAGCTCTCAAGGATTGGAGGCTTTGCGAGCCTTTCTCAGTGGATTAGAGCTAGCCATCGCAGCCCACCTTATATATTGGAGGCCCCGCGCTTCTGGGAAGCGAAAAGGAACCAAGTTGATTGAGCAGAGAAGTGCCAAACTTGGAAAATTGTCGGCGGCGACGCTGGACGTTGAGGGCCTGGGAAGGTGTGGCGGGCAGGCTTAGCTGTGACTGGGTCACATCCACTGAGGGTGTTGGAGGGACGACACCGTTCCTAGGACGAAGAGCAACGCCTTGTGGAAGGAACGTGTGTGTGAATATAGCGATTAGCTCAGCGCCCATTGATGAACCAGGATTGGGAGAGCTGAACCTCAGGGATTGGAACGGCGACGACGCGAAGGCTTCACGACACCTGAGGACCTGTGGGAACGTTCCTGGATCGCCGAGGATCGACTCAGGAAGCGTGGGACCCTCACACCATTGAGGGACAGGCGTCGTGAGCCAGGACTGTTAAGGTAGATCATTTTCCCTCCCATTACCCCTTTGTATGAGTAGGCTAGTGTTGCAGTGGTGGTTTGGGTGGTGTTACCGCTGACGGACCACCCAACCCACAACTCGACAAATGCTCATATATCACTAGGAGATCACACTAGGCACTTCTGGCTCTTGGAGAGGGGCTCAACGTCACACGTTTAGGGGATGCGGCTCCAACACGCAGCCTTGTTGTCACATGCACACACCCACTCGAGCCGCTGTGACTCCCCACTCTCTCCTTATGGAATATGACCTCCTCAATCCCCTTTGTCTTACTAGACTTCTGTCTTACCCTGTCCACAGCAGTGGTTCCTGTTTCTTGCTCTCTCTCTCCTTCTTTGCTATTTCCTGGGAAGCCTCACTGGGACAAGTGCAAACACCAGCAAATTTGGATACATTTACTGGACGAAGTACATACACAATACACGCATACATATAATAATGATGAATCCTATACTCTGTACTATTATAATCAGGTTGCACTCTAACACCATCAGAACTCTATCCTTAGCTTGCTAAGAGGTATCCTATCTCTTGGTATTACCATCCTATCTCTTGGTATTATCAACCTCCTAAAGTAGATTAAGTCTTACAATATAATTTTACACTACCATCAAGAGAATGTATACATATATATATATACCTATAAACACATATAAGGCAAATCAGCATTTGAATGCAATAACATACATATATATATATCAGTATAAATGATCCGTGCCACACAACGAATCAACCGACCATTCTATCAGTCTTAGAATACATATATATCTGTAGGTACTCCTGCCTACGTCTGTAGCTCTAAACTTCAATATACACTTCTTGGCACATAAATGGCAAACGATCACTCACCTCTCACTGCGTCGTTCACGCTAATGACAAATACTCTCACCTCCATACAAGTGATCATTTAGAACTATTTCACTACCCTGACAACTTCAGGTTCCTCAGGGCTTAAACACCAGGATCCTCTGCAGCTCCTCCAGGCTGCTACCATGAAGATTCCTTGAACAACTATGGTGCTTCCCTACTCCTATTAGGATCATCCACAGCTCTCCTGGCTGCTGCACCATAAAGTTTCCTCGAATAACTGTGGCACTTCACCACCTCTACAGAAGCACATGACACTCCTCCTCACTGCTTCTCCTCACAGCACGAGGTCCTCTCCTTCCCTGCCTTGGAGTCTCATCAACCACTCCCTCTGTGCTGGCTTCGAAGTCCTCAGCAACTTCTTCCCCAAAGACAAACCTGCAACCCATTTGCACTCCAATAAAATGTTTCCCCTTTAACTCATCAACAAAATTAATCACACAATATCTTTGCCTCCACTCCCTATCTGTCCTCAACATTTAGCGAGAGTGGACTCCCCTGTGGGTGGGTCCATGCGCCACCTCGCTTGGCGAGCCTCACTCACGCTGGGAGGGGCCTCCTCCCTCAGGAGCCGGGCTCCTTCAGTTGCCCGCCAGCGCTCAGAGAAGACGGATGTCGCTCCGCGCTCCTCCCACTTCACTCTCTTATTTTAGGCTCTCTGCCTTACCAAAACATGTTTAACTTGTAAATCAACATTGCTACTGTCGCTGGGCACACGACCAACTACAAGCAAACATTATGAACTGGCTTAAATCGGGCTTACCACAGATTATCTGGTCGAGGGCGCTTCTCCCTCTGACAACGTCTGACCAGGGCGCTTGTCACAGCCCACAAAACTGTCATTGGGCGGCTTAATATTCTCTCCTCGCCGTCCAGGACTTGAGACCGCAACGTCTTCAGCTCGATTCAACAGCTGGAACGTCTGCACCTTCTCTTCTCTTGGAGATAATATCGCTAGGGGTCCCTTCTGGCGGGAGCTCGACGAAGCGCGGCTTTCCCCTGCGAAGTCTGGCCTCAAGTGAGGTCAAGGCTCTCCCAAAGCGAGCCTCACACCTCCAGCAACTTGTCCACATCTTCTAACCAGTCATTTATCTGTTTTCTAGTTCATTGCCCATATTCTCAAATTTTTATTTAAATCCAACACACCATCTTACATCTGTGTTATCGCCTCTATAATTCCTGAACCATCCAGTTAGGTCAGGCTTGCTGAATAACTCTCAAGGAAGGAGACTCGTTTCTCCAGCAGGCTGAGATCATAACACTAGATAGACAATAATAATCACTTATGTATGTGGAATTAGGACATTAATACATCAGTAGTAGGATAGGCTGCAGGGCAGCTTATGTCCAGGACTGTCAGAGAGGACAGTGTGTGTGGATGGCAGGACAGTGAAGAAGAGCCGACGTGGTGAAGAGGCCCTTCTGTGAGAGAGTGTGCGACTCTTGTCTATCTGCCCAGTTGAAGGAGCCTGGAGAACGTGAGAGAAGAGTTGCTGACAATCTCCAGAGTTATTATTATTATTTTATCATTTTCTTGTATTACTTGTAGTCATATGTGTGATCATGTAATTCGTGTCAGTAAATTCACACATTTTATTATTGTGTTTAAGTGTGCCTCCATTATTATATTTCTATATGAGTATATACGAAGGTCATCATAGTACCACCTAGCTCTTATTGCCTGAAGAGTGGTAAACAGCACAGACTTATATAAAAGTGTACCCTTAGCCATCCGATCAGTACTAGTGCCTGAATGGCGGCAACTAGTAACGTGGTGGCTAGAGAGAGGTAAGGCCACACGGACCTTCATGGGGGAGTACCCTGGGCCGACAGTCCAATAGTAGATCTTGGGAGTAGCAACACTCTGGCAACAGACAACTTATATACACCCACTGAACTGCATCGCTGGGGTGCAGATATAATAACCCAGCTGGCGACCTTGTTGAGGAAAAGATAGAGAAGACAGGCGGGAAAGGAGTTCCTGCAACCTTTTTGTCTGGCAGGCAAGACTCAGGGGAGTTACTGTTATAAGGTGAGCCTGAGTCTTCCTTCACTCCTCCTTGGGTCTAGGCCGGAGCTGTTAATAGCAGTTTCCCCGTGGTTGACTGAAGGGCTTCCAGGGTGAATCAGTGGCACCCCTTTTCAGTGGTGGAAGCAAAGACCTGTGGAGGTGGGCATTGCTGGTCCTCTCCTGTGGGACCAAGGAGACTCCGGTGAATCCCGGGAGTCAGAGGGGCTGAGCATTCGGCCCTTTGAGCCCCTAGCAGCCGAGTGCTAGCAGAGCCCCGGCCCACCCCCCGTGACAGTAGGTAGAATTTCTTCGCCTTGTTGTACCAGGTCACCCCAGATGCTGGTACCACTAGCGTCGATAAGGAAGATGGGAGACTTGGTGATATCTGGCGAGGCGAGAGTAGTATTAGAATAAGGTAAAGGAGCACTATTACTATTATTGTCCTGAAAGTGATTATGGATGTTAGTAAGGATTTCCGAATTAGAAAGCGTTGTCTCAGTGTCAGTGTTTTCGGAAGGAGAAGCAGGGAAGGTCTCACTGTGGCTGTATGGACCTGTAAAGGTGGTGAAGTTGGTTAGCACAGTGGGAGGAACACCATGATAAAGCTTCAATAAGTTGATGTGGCACAGCTGGGTCTTCCGCCGCCTATCGGGGGTCTCGAGAACGTAGTTGAAGTTATTCCTGCACTCCTTAACACGGTAGGGTCCTGAAAACCTGTTTTGTAAAGGAGAACCTGGGATAGGGAAATAGGCAAGGACTAAGTCTCCCGGTTTAAACTTCCTTACTTGGCAGTGCTGGTCGTAACGAGTCTTCATCCTCTCTTGGGCTTTCAGTAGGTTGTTTCTGGCAAAGGAATGGACCCTCTCTAGAATGTGTCGGAGGTTTTGAAGAAACTGGGGCACATTCTGATGCTCACTGAAGGTGGCATCGCGTAGAGAATCCTTGAAAGCCTTGAGAGGTGTACGGCACTTACGTCCGTAGAGCATCTCATAAGGAGATACTCCTAGTGACTCGTTGGGAAGACTTCTGAAAATACACATGATGAGATCAAGTTGCCTATCCCAATCCTTTGAGGTCTCATTACAAAACTTTTTTAAGGGTGCCTTGATAGTCTGATGACTACGTTCAAGAGAACCCTGTGAAGCAGGATGATAGGGGCTGGACAGTACCTGTTTGATGTTGAACTCCTCCAGAGTCCGTTTGAAGAGATCACTGGTGAAGTTGGTGCCACAGTCGCCCTGAATCTCCCTCGGAAATCCGTACTGGGTGAAGATCTTTAATAAATTCTTCACCACTGTAGCAGCCGTAATGTTTTTCACTGGAACTGCTATCGGGAATCTGGTGGTAGGACACAGGATAGTTAAGATATAGGCGTTGCCGGAACTGGTCCGAGGCAAGGGACCAACACAGTCAATAATAAGTCTGTGGAAAGGTTCCTCAGGCACCTGGATGGGTGTCAGTGGTGCTCTGGGGATAGAAACATTCGGTTTACCTGCCATCTGACACACGTGGCATTGCTTTACATGTTGCTTTACATCATTAACCATACCTGGCCAGTAGTAGTCTTGACGAATCCCATGGTATGTCTTGTTAAACCCATAGTGTGATAGTGCTCCGTGGGCCAGGTGTAGAATCGTGGGCCGCAGGCTGGTAGGAATCACTAGTTGTTCAACGTTTGCCCAATCGTCCTCCTCCTTCAGTTTACTGGGTCTGTATCTGCGATAGAGTAATTCGTTCTCCAAGAAGAACCCAGGAATACTGTCGGATTGAGTCTCAGCCTGAAAGAATAATGGTGTCAAGGTAAGATCTTCTCTCTGTAACTTACGGAACTCCAAAGCGGTCAGATTAGGGGGTAGTTTCGAAGGGTCTTGAGGGACAGCGGTAGCAGTAGAGTCAGCTGGCTGTGGTCGTGCAGCTTGAGCACGGGTGGTCACCATAACAGGAGGAGAAACTTCATCACTCTCTTGAACCTTTGCTGGAACATGCTCAAAAATCGGATTATCCAACACAGAGTTACCCACCTGGGGTTTGTCTTTGACGATCAGGTTAGTCGGTTGCAGGTCTTCTGCCAAGTCGTTGCCTAGGAGAAGTTGCACTCCAGGCATGGGAAAAGGCTTTTCCCTGACGGCGACTTGGACTTCACCGGTCACGAAGGGACAATCCAGGTGGACTCTGGCGAGAGGATAAGGAGTAGTAGCAGTGAGGTCAGTGATGAAGACAGTCTCTCCTGTGTAGGCGACGTTGGGCACAGCTGATTTCAAGACGATCGATTGAAGAGCCGCTGTGTCCCTCAAGATCTGAAGTCCAAAACGTCCCTCAGAATCTGAACCGTTGGTAGTGATAGTTCCTGGATACAGATGTTGCTAAAGAGAGAAAGATCATTAACATGAACACCAATATTCATTACAGGCTTACCGGACTTAGGAGGAGTCTGTTTGGGTTTAGTAGATTCGGTGTTACCTTTATATGGAGACTTACCACATTTTTCTATGGTATGTCCATAGAGTTTACAATACTTACAGTACAGTTGAGAGGTACCTTGATCGGGGCTCACTTTCTCGTAACTGTACCAAGACTTCTTACTGGTAGGTGGTTCTGGTGTCAGCCGGTGGATGAGGCTGTAAGTGTCCGCCGACTTCGCGCATTTCACCAAGTCTGTCTCTTCCTTATCTGCTAAGTATAGGCGGACAGGAGGAGGTACACGCCTCAAGAATTCTTCAACCAGCATGAGGTTGACGAGTTCTGGAAAAGTAGAGACATGTGCTGCCTCCAGCCATTTCATAAAATATCTCCGTTTGGTGTTGGCAAACTCTAAGAAGGTGGTGGTACTTGCCTTTATGTAGTCACGGAATTTTCGTCGGTAGCTTTCGGTGGAGAGAAGGTAGGCGTCCAACACGGCTTGCTTCAGGGTTGGGTAGTCATTCTCAGACGCCAAAGTGCTGAGTGTGACTGCTGCTCTACCTGTAAGATGTACTCGGAGAAGGGTAGCCCATTGGTCGTTAGGCCAACTAAGTTGATTAGCAAGGGTCTCAAAAGTTGTAAAAAAAACATCAACCTCCGTTTCTACGAACGGTGGCATTAACTTACTTGCATGGGAGACATTGAAACTTGGAGGAAGACTAGCTGCAGCTTGCTGGCGTTGAGCTTGGTGTGTAGTGTCCAACGTGAGTTCTCGGTCACGACATTCTAGAGCCGTTTCCGCTTGCTGTTTGTCGTGTTCGCGTTGCATCTCTAGTTGTCGTCGTCTTGTTTCAAGTTGTACTCTTTCACGCTCTCTGAATAGGGCCAACTGACGTTCTTATTGTTCCTTAAGCAGTGCGGCCTCCTCTTTCTTGAGTTGTAGAGCTTCTTTCGCCAGGGCTGCCTCTCGTTCTTTGATTGCAGCTTCACGTTCTTGCTCTTCCTTTCTGATGGCAGCCTCATGCTCTTTGAGGTCGGCTTCTCTCTCCTGTTCTTCCTTTCTGATGGCAGCTGCTTCCTTTTGTTGCTGTATGGCTGCTTGCTGTTGCTCCCGCTCGATCTAAGCAAGTTCTAGTTTGAGCTTCATTGCTGTCAAATCATGCTTATCTGAAATAGTGTATTGTTCGTGAGTATCAGAGTCTATAATCCCTTCATCTAAAAAATGATCTAATAGTAGATTATGTACTTCATGCTTGTTGGCTCCATGGGGAACTTCTAGGTGATACTCATGTGCAAGAGTTAACAAGTCGACCCTCTTAGCATGACGTAAGTTCTCTATTTCACCTTCTGGATTTGACTGGAAAGCTTGCATACGAAACATGGTGAAAATAGCAAATAAATGAGACACGAATATACTGTGGTGATATGGTGAATGTCAGAAACAGGAAAACGTGGCAACTGCTACCTATCCTGTGGAATTGTTAACAATTAAAGTTAATTCAAGATGGTAAATGATTAAGGTCGCAGGAAATCTTGTACCCGGTACTCACTGTGGGAGGATAAGGGCAAGAAAATCCTACTAATTAGTTGAAACTGAGTTTCGAAAAACAAGTGAAACACTAAATGGTTCCAAAGTAAATTAGGTAGTCCAAAAATGTAGGCATACCTTGCCGAGTCACTATAGAACATGAGCAAGTTTTCCCCACTAAAATTAAATATGGTACTTACAGAATTAGCGAACTTTGTGCTCAAAAGAAAGAAAGCTAATTCCCTACCTTAAGTAAGTACCATCAATTCTGACCGACGAGTAGGGGTGCGAGTGTCAACTGGTGACGAGAACTATTGGCGAGGTCCCAACTCGTCAATAATAGTCCGTGCGAGAGGAACTATGGCCCTCTTTATCCTCCTAGAGTCGGATTGCAGAAATTAGGTGCTCTTGACCCGGAGACAGACCACAGTACCAGGGTACCTATATGATGATCTGCCGAAAATATGAGAAATATCTGAGGGACAAAAGATGTTAAACACGGGTAATAACACGGAGGGGGAGACGACCAATTAAGAGTATGACTGAGGCCTACAGTCACCACGTAATCCAAAGTTGTCTCACATTCACCATATGCTACTCCCGTAATGCACCATATGAATAATAAAAATGATTAGTGAAAATATTGAAAGCAAGGGAATGAAAGCCAAGTACGCCTACCACAATTACCAATACCTGAGTATGGCTCCTTGGACAGGCCCCCACGTATATGTGACGGTAAAGTGTTGGAAATGGTGTTCGGCAGTCTTCCAATGGCAGGTGTCAATGCCTGGTCACATACAAGAGTAAAAAAAAGGGACTGCTTGCCTGATAGTCTGCGGTAAGGTAAGGTAAGACACACAAAACACAATATGAACAATGAAATTTAATTACTCTAAAAAACGAATTGAAATAAAGACAATTCCTTGGCATTGAAATAGTGCAAAAGAAATAACAAGTGAAAATATATAACAAGATGAATACAAGACTGGTTACATTAACAGGAATACAAAGATAAAATGGTGCTGGGAATATATGAGCAAGCTAACAACCGCTATTTGATCACACGAGGTGAATCAACTAGGTGTTCTCAGCTGTAGAGCACAAGATATTCTGAGGTGGTACAGCGCGCTGACTTCGACGGTGACTTGACGACGTGCGTGAGTGGTGGAGAACTGAAGTGGTGAGATGTCGAGCAGCCAATGAGAATACAGGTTCGCAGACGCTTAGGTAGTTTGCTAATTGAAGTGTAGTTGGCGAACAGGTGAGGTGTGCAGGAGTGGGGGGGGGGTATGCAGGTGCGTGTGGCTGTCTTGATATACGTTTAAGCTACTGTAGAACGTATGTTGAATGTAGCTTGGAACGTGACGAATATAGGGAAGAGCAGGCTCAATCTCTTGGAAGAGATTACCGTCACAGTACTTATTTATTAATCCCTCTAATAACCCTCATATACATTAATACCATCATCTACTTAACCACTCTACCTTACGTTAACTACCTTCGTCCACTTAGGCAGGGAAGGGAACTATCAGGGGGAAGTGCCAAGTCATTACGACTATATAGAACTGGGAAGGGTCAGGATAAGGATTTGGGATGGGATGAGGGGAAGGAATGGTGCCCCAACCACTTGGACAGTCGGGGATTGAACGCCGACCTGCATGACGCAAGACCGTCGCTCTACCGTCCAGCCCAAGTGGTTTTACACTTACAAAAACTAGTGTAAAGTCTACTTAGAGAACAGCTCTTATAAGGCTTGAAGCCCTGGGTAGCTAAAACCCACGTGGTATCCTAGTCACAATGGAATACACTTAATGATGCCAAAACACTGTCTTAAAAACCGCCTCTTAACAAAACACAAACCTAGCCAGTAGCACAGTAAACACACGGAACAGTAATACTAAGGAACTTAACTGTAGAATAAACCCAGAATAAGGTAAGGAAAGAGAGGAGGAGGAAGAGGAGGAGACAGAGCCACACAGGAGAGATGTTGACCCCAGCACTGCAGTCCAGACAAGAAGGAAGGAGACCTCAATGTCCGAGCTCTCTCAAGTTGTTGCTGGGAAGATACCTAGCTGATTGTGCAGTTTACAAACATTACAAGTCTTCACCGACATTCAATACTGGTTACTTTAACACTTCTAAGAATAGTTGATAACTAGTTCAATGTTTCATTTAATAATCAACAAGCTCAGAGTCTGAATAATCTGTGCGTAACAAGGTTTCTCTTACGTCTGGCAAGGAAAATTGGAACAAAGGCGCATCCGCAGTGAGAGGAGCCAGATTATACATGTTATTGTTAATTAACTATCCTTGTAACATGATCCAATCCTATCAATTAATGTAAAGTAATTATTTAGAGCACAATTTGACCTCTGGTTTCCAACTAGGGAACCCAGGGTAGTAAAACTCTGCAAGCACAAATAGGAGAGTATACACACACGCACACACTAACAAGGCGGGAATTGACAGGTTGGACAAATACATCTCCCTCGGTCGCTGGGTGACTGCAGATCCTCTCCCATGGTCGCTGGATGGCTGCAGATCCTGTCCAGCGTGTGGCTGGTGGGCTGCAGATCCTCTCCCGCGGACGCTGCTGGGCTGCAGGTCCTCTCCCCCGATCGCTGGTGGGCCGCAGATCCTCTCCCCCGGTCGCTGCTGGGCTGCATATCCACTCCCGCGGTCGCTGCTGGGCTGCAGATCCTCTCCCGCGTTCGCTGGTGGGCTGCGGATCATCTCCCGCGGTTGCTGGTAGGCTGCAGATCCTCTCCCCCAGTCGCTGCTGGGCTGCAGATCCTCTCCCCCGGTCGCTGGTGGGCTGCAGATCCTCTCCCCCGGTCGCTGCTGGGGTGCAGATCCTCTCCCTCGGTCGATGATGGGATGCAGTTCCTCTCCCTCGGTCGCTGGTGGGCTGCAGATCCTCTCCCCCGGTCGCTGCTGGGCTGCAGATCCTCTTCCCCGGTTGCTGCTGGGCTGCACATCCTCTCCCTCGGTCGCTGCTGGGAAGCAGATCCTCTCCCCGGTCGCTGCTGGGCTGCAGGTCTTCTCCCCCGGTCGCTGTTGGGCTGCAGATCCTCTCCCAATCGCTGGTGGGCTGCAGTTCCTCTCCCCCGTCGCGGCTGCGCTGCAGATCCTCTCCCCCGGTCACTGCTGGGCTGCAGATCCTCTCCCCCGGTCGCTGCTGGGCTGCAGATCCTCTCCCGCGGTCGCTGCTGGGCTGCAGATCCTCTCCCGCGGTCGCTGCTGGGCTGCAGATCCTCTCCCGTTGTCGTGCTGCTGGGCTGCAGATCCTCTCCCCCGTCGGTGCTGGGCTGCAGATCCTCTCCCCCGGTCGCTGCTGGGCTGCAGATCCTCTCCCCTGGTCGCTGCCGCGCTGCAGATCTCTCCCCCGTCGCTGGTGGGCTGCAGATCCTCTCCCCTCAGTCGCTGCTGGGCTGCAGATCCTCTCCCCCGGTCGCTGCTCACGGTCGCATGCAGATCCTCTTCCGTTGTCGGTGCTGGGCTGCAGATCCTCTACCTCGGTCGTGCTGGGCTGCTGGGCTGCAGATCCTCTCCCCCGGTCGCTGCTGTGCTGCAGATCCTCTCCCCCTGTCGCTGCTGGGTTGCAGACCCTCTCCCCCGGTCGCTGGTGGGCTGCAGATCCTCTCCCGCGGTCGCTGGTGGGCTGCAGATCCTCTCCCCCAGTCGCTGCTGGACTGCAGATCCTGTCCCTCGGTCGATGATGGGATGCAGCCTCTCCTTCGGTCGCTGAGGACTTCAGATCCTCTCACCTGAACGCTGGTGGGCTGCACATCCTCTCCCTCGGTCGCTGGTGGGCTGCAGATCCTCTCCCCCGGTCGCTGCTGGGTTGCAGAGCCTTCCCCCAGTCGCTGCTGGGCTGCAAGAGCCTCTCCCGCGGTCGCTGCTGGGCTGCAGATCCNATTGGCTCCAGTATCTGGCATACATATAATTAACGACATTATAACATAAATGACTGTGCTTAAATCTGTTTTTTTTACCTGATAAACTGTCCATTGTTCACCTGTTTTTTCAATCTAACTTCTACACCGCGAGATTTATTCCGTATACTACGGCAAGCAGTCAAGTGTATGAGGCTCCATCTGTTTAAGAGAAAGGCAACTGCGAAGATTGATCCTCACAGTAAAAGAATGCTTCCTGGATCGTATATTACCAGTGAGTGTATATATAAATGTGTATGTAATGTGTAGCTAGCTTTACTCGGCAAAAAGCAGTCTAAGGAGATAGAGCGATGGACACTCACGTGATATACGCTACCAGCGTATCAGATACGCATTATTCCCAATAAACATCCCCGCATCGTTCCAAAATCGATTGTTTAATTAAAACCAGAATTAGATCCCAGGAGGAGTTATAAATGTGTCTAAAAAAATTACTCCTCCCCACTTCCCATTACGTTATTAAGCGTGATAAGTCCTGAGGCATATATACGTGTAGGTGTTACATATGAGAAAGTGGGCGAGGGAGATACATGTCATTCAAAGCATTTATTATCATCTGATGTTTTAGCCGGAACTATAAAAGAAATTAATACCAGATTAATACAGAAATAGAGGCCATATTTTCAAGTAATGCTAAACTGAGATTTTTAGGAAAGTCATTAAAACAATTTTCAGCTAAATACGGAATGCATTTTAATAAATATGATTCTTCCTCCAATCGAAACAAGTTCACTACTGTGATTAGTGAGGAGAATATTAGCTCTGCAACGGGGCATAAAACATCAGTAGAGTCACATTGTCATTTGGGATGGCTTTTGTGGGAAAGTGGTGGGCTTAGTTCCAGAAATTGAATATGACTATGTATTCGCAAAACGTCAGTATGCCTCGAGTGTAGTTAACACATGTTATTCCCGCCAATGCTAGAGGAGGTGTTGATATTCTGTGTGTTTATTGTGATAAAATCTCTTCTACTAGACATGGGAACCAGTCTGTAAATATTTTGGATGTAATCTCCCTAAATGGAAGTGATAACAGCAGCAATAAAAAACTAAGTGCGCGTCTTAACACCAACATGATAGACAGCGTCAGCATCGCTATTAGGGATCAGGATGGTAACCCAATACATTTTGATGAACGTGGGTGTACCATAGCATCTTGCCTACATCCCGTAGCAGAAGGTATATAACACCAACGCTTTCCCCCCACTCCTCATTCGTCTGAAACAAGTGGAGAAATGCGTGTCTACTTTATTCCCCCCCCCTGTTGAGGATTATACATTCTGTTAACCCCTCCTAGAGGTGGGAGGACTGATGATATACGGATTTTCAACAGCAGTAGGCATTATACGCGTGGAGGGGGAATACTTTCCTTTTTAAGCGGGATAGCACGTCGAGCGGCGCCCTTTATCATGAGAACACTGGCTCCGGCTGCGCTTAGCTTGGGGCAGAACGTACTAGACGAAATTAATAATGACAAACAACTTTCAAACAATCTCTTAAGTAACGTGGATTTGAACATTGAATGAATGGGGAAGCAAATGATAGGCGGAAGAGTGCAGAAAAAGAAGTAAACAAACAAAAAAAAAAATTAGTAATAAACATCAAACGTTTTACTAAAGCGAAATATATGATGTGCTGTCATAAATTCTTCTCACTCGTTGTGTTGTCTAAAGCACAAACATGGCCGGATATAACGCTCTTGGCCTCCAGGTGCCATTAGAACACCATACCGCGGCTGTTAGTGAAGCCTTTCCTAAAGTATTTTCCCCTCGATTGGTAGAATCAACAATTGCAAGCAGACAAACGGTGGATGTATTACCTGTGAATTCAGGGGTTAATAATAAGTTTACAGACACCTATCTGGAATTCATCATCAAAGGGGTGAATGGGCAACTGGTGGATTTATCATCTATAGCTTTGGAGTTGTCTAATGATCTAACCGAAGAAGATGGAACAACACCTTTAGGAGATGCTAAAAACATCTCGTTAGTGAATGGAATATCGCAAACTCTATTCAAATCCGCTATTGTGTATTTAAACGAAACAGTAGTTGAAACCAGCTCATTATTCTCATTCTGGTCATACGTAAAGTTATTATCTACGATTTCTGGGTGTAAGGCTAACCGCTATGATAAACTGTCACAGTTTTTTAACTGTGTCAATCCTGGTAAAATTTAAGCTGGTTATTTTACTAACGCCTCGGCTGGGGAGAAGCAACGGATGACTGATATGAAAACGAGTGGCGTGAATACTTGTTTTAAACTAATGCTGGATGTCATATCAGTTAGTGAATATGGTTTGGATAATGTGGACATCAGGGTGCAGCTGGAACTTCAACCCGATAAATGGCTTATACTCAGCGATAATGAACACGCTAATTTTAAATACAATATCAAGTCTACACGTCTATGGGTGGATCGGGTATTGCCATACCCTGAAGGATTAGTAGCTGTTAATAAAGCCATGGTGCAGAACAACTCTCCTGTTATGTATACTTTTAATAAAACTTTATACAAAACGTATATATTGGGGACAGGTCAGCGCTCGATAACGATGGACCAACCGTGGGGGACTGTTATACCAGAACATTTATATATGATCATCCTTGATATGGAGGCAGTGTCTGGGTGCATATAATCGCAACCCGCTTTATTTGGAAAACTGCAAGCTTAGTAAAGTATTAATATCGCAGAATAGCACTAATATTGCCAATATTGGGTGTGACTTCTCTCATAACTGCGCCAAGTTGTATTTCACAGCATTACAAGCCTTAGGCTTCGATAAAGACAATATATTGTCTTATGATACATATGTGAATGGTGGAACCATACTAGCCTTTAATTTACAACCTGAGGATATAGATGACACCATCCCGATTGAAAAAAGTGGTAATCTGCAGATTGCTTTGGAATTTAAACACGGTGTGGCTAGAAATAAAGTCATTCTAGTTTACGGGTCTACAACAGGTGTGATCAGCATTAACGCAGATCGGCGCGTTATTTGCGATACTCGAGGATAAATATTAATATGAATTGTTTGGAAATAAATGAGGCTATCAGAAGTAATTTAGGTGATAAGGTAAACTATCTAGGATGTTTCCTAGCTGTTGAAATAAGGAAAATAGCGACAAAAATACATAAAAAAAGACCTGTGGTGTTCATAATCAACACTCTGGAGTCTGGTTCACATAATAAAATGGGACATTGGATAACATTCTGTGTAAATAAGGATGAAGGTAAAAGTGAGATAGTTATACTAGACAGTTACGCTAATCCTGCAAGAGGATCTTATTCAAGATATTTCGAAGAGTTTATGTCCTACTTCCAAGACTATGTCCTATATATTATGAAGAAAAGGATACAATCCCTGAATAGTTACTTCTGTGGGAATTATGCCGTTTATTTTGCCTATCATTTTTCCAGACTAAGCTTAGAGGCCGCCCTGCTTCACTTTGATGAAGCATTTAAATATGGTCAATTTCGCAAGAACGATGAAAAAGTGATGAAATTCAATTATGCTTAGATGAAAATGCCTGTGTGTAAGCAAACAGTCTGCTTAAACGGTACTGATGCTGAGTGTGAAACACTGTGTGACGAAGTTGGCTAGGATGATAGTGCGGTGAGTAATACTTTATGTTAGGATTGAATGATGAACATAATAATGTTTGTATTTTATTTTTTACAACATCGACAACAACAAAAACTTATAACCTTTTTCCCCTTTCTACAGATTGGCTGGTTGACTAGCGTGCTGGGAAGGTTCGATGTAGTGGATGAATGACTCACAATCTGTCTACTACCTAAACCCTTTCTACAGATTGAATGATTGACTAGGATGACAAGAAGCTTCGATGGACTGGAAGAATACCTCTCCCATCTACCTGACGGCTAAAGCATCAAGAAGTCTTATTATTATAATTATTATTATTATTATTATTATTATTATTATTATTATTATTATTATTATTATCGTTGTAAATCGCTTAAGTGTTTAATAAAAGAAATAAATTTATATAAAGTGTTTACTTTTCCCTCGTTTATTGCATATATTCTTTCATTCACTAGCGAAAAAACGCAAACAATCTAGCTGAGGTGTGTGGTATGTCTTAACTCTCAAAGCAGTCCTCCAGACCCATGATAGATGCGACTTGCCCCTGATGAGGGGGGGGGCCTGAGGGGAAGTGGGGTGGGAGGGGAAGATATGATCACACCAGCTACATGGAAATACTCTTCAGTTACCCACTGAAAGGTGGACAGTACACACACCCCTCTGCAGACTTTGAAAAACTATTAAGGGTAATGGACCACATCCGCAAGAGGATGCTCTCTCTCTCTCTCTCTCTCCTACCCTCCTGTCACTTCCGACCTCTTGTAGGGGGAACTAATGGACGTCATTGTTATCCTCTCAGGTATGTGGGCTCCCCCCTCCCTCCACAACATAACCTACATACTCCTCCTCCTCCTCCTCCCTACATGTCTGCATACCAACCACATAGCTTCCAACCCCTACCCAACATGACACACTCTCAAGTGACGCTGGCTGGACGCCACGCGTCGAAACTTCCTGGGAAGCACATATCCTCATATTCCATACTCTACCACATACCCCCACATACTCTCCTACCCCCCCCCCCCACAACATGACCCCCATCTTCTCTGACCGCATAACCCATCACCGGACGCTCACACGCGTCCGGTGCGTGCCTAAATTCCGGGAAAATTCCCCAAAACCCCTTGCGACTAGTCACGTGCGCTCCACATGGCCATTATGACCCACCTGGCCAGATGGTGCGCGCGGTCGTAGTCGCAGGGGCCCACCTGGTCAGATGGTGCACGCGGTTCTAGTCGCAGGGGCCCACCTGGCCAGATGGCGCGCGTCGTCGTAGTCCTCAACTTCACTACTGGCAAGAGCATTTGCAGGGTTTAAATTTGTTTGCTAAGTTGCAAGAGACCAATTTTACTGTTAACCCAAAGAAATGTAACTTTGCTAGAGGTACAATTGTTTATCTAGGGCACGAGGTTGGTTAAGGTAGGGTGATGCCTCTATCTGATAAAATTAATGCCATTGTAAATTATCCTATCTTGACTAACAAAAAACAGGTTCAGCGATTTTTAGGGAAGTGTGCCTATTATCGTAGGTATTGTAAGAACTTTTCTATGGTAGCTTCACCTCTGACTGATTTGTTGCAGCAGAGAGTTAGATTTAAGTGGACTACCCAGTGTCAAGAAGCGTTTGATGGGTTAAAAAGTATCTTAACTTCATTCTCAATCGTCGCTAGTCCTGATTTTACTAAGCCTTTATTCATGTATATAGATGGTTCTGATTTGGGTGCAGGTGCTGTCCTACTCCAGATTGGATGTGATAATGTCGAGCATCCTGTATACTATTTTTCGAGAAAGTTCTCTAGTACAGAGAGAAATTACTGTTGTTGAGAAGGAGGCTTATGCTCTTGTGTTGGCATGCAAGAAGTTTGAGGTATATTTACATGGAAATAAGGTTGATGTATATACCGACCATAATCCTTTAACCTTTATTGATAGAATGAAATCCATAATCAAAAGTTTTTGAGATGGTCTTTGTATTTACAGGAATTCAATCTCCATATTCATCATTTTCATGGCAAGTTAAATGTTCTGGCTGATGCTTTATCTAGATGTTTTCCCTGAGAAAACCTATGTGAAGAACCACCCTAAATTTCCTGATTTACTTGATGAGATAATGATTGTAATTACTTGTAAGTGCTGAGTTACTGGTAATTGATTTAAAACTTAATGATGTGATATTCTTATTATATGTTTTATATATTGTAGTAGTTGATGCTGTAATTGTGCTTGCACCTTATATTTGTGCAGCTGATGAAGATTATTGTGAATATTTATGTGTTATTCATGATGTGTTTTTGCTGTCTATGTCAGGTTATCTCGAGATGATTTCGGGGCTTTTTAGTGTCCCCGCGGCCCGGTCCTCGAACAGACCTCCACCTCCAGGAGGCAGCCCGTGACAGCTGACTAACACCCAGGTACCTGTTTTACTGCTAGGTAACAGGGGCATAGGGTGAAAGAAATTCTGCCCATTTTTTCTCGCCGGCGCCTGGGATCAAACCCAGGACCACAGGATCACAAGTCCAGCATGCTGTCCGCTCGGCGGACCGGCTCCCTGTCTGTAAGAATGTGTACACTGTGTCTCACATTGTGCTCATTTCTTGCGATGGAGGGATGTTATGACCACATACACACCAGTATGATCATACTGAGATTGGTGTATGAATGTGCTCAAGCTATACAGTGATATCTTGGTTGATAGCCTCGTATCACAAATAATGTGTATATGATGTAATCTCATGTTACCATATATTATTCTTATTTTATATATTGTCAATGTGTGACATACATTTCCAAGTCTATATTAATTCTGTATCAAAGATGTATGACATGTAATTGTGGATATATATATTAGATGTCTAGTTATAGCAGTAGCCTAGTGTCATAGATTTGAAAAACATTCTTGTATGTTTATTGTAAGTAATGCTACATCAATGCTATATAGGTAACATTATGTGGACCATGTTAGAGAGTGTATACATTTAGTTTCGATATGTATTCATCTCATGTATACTGAGAGGATTCCATTTTAGTGTTGTACCTAGCATTGTCCCATTGTCAGTACATTATATGAAATTATGGCACTGTGAAACGTTTTCCACTTAGACAATCTTATGATACACATATTGTATATATTTAATACATTTATTATCTTTGTATGCTTATGTATAACCGTTGGCGAATGTCGTTGAATCCGCCCAACCCCCTCCCCCTCCCCTCTCCTCCTGTGATGGACTTGCCAGTGTTGCCATCTCTTATTAATGTGAATTCTTTGTGTACTTATTTTGTATTTCATGATAATTTCTTTAATGTATTGAACTATTATTATATATCATTATGTAAGGCTGTGGCTTATACTCTTAAGGTTGTTGTATAGTGAATTAGAAGTTTCTGAGTGAGTTTGTATTGTAATGAGTTAGCGAGATTTGAAAGTTGAAGGTCAGTTGACTTATTGGAGTTGGTTACAGTATCGCCTCTCGGCAAGCTTGCCTCAAGAAGTCACTGTTCTCTGATCTCCTCAGGCGAGCGGACCTGTTAGGGTTTAGTCAGTGATTTGTGACCTTATTTGGGTAGTGTTGCCTGCTAGAGTTATGCCCATGTAACTGTATGTATTTATATGGATCATTTTCTGCTGTTGTTCATTATGTATACCAGGGGGTAGGTGATTTTTATGTGTCTTAGTGAGGTGATATATTTTGAGGTACTTGTGAAATGCCAAGGAGCTGTATGTGGTATTATTCCTCTTACCTCATGTGTCATTGGTTGACACACCACCACCCGTGTTGGTATTTGCCGCATATAGGCACTAGTGCTCCACTGCGCCAGGCAAAGTACCTGGTGTCAGCTTGTGTTGATTGATGCAATTTACAGACCTATATATGATTGATAATGCCCAGTTGTTGAGAAGCTGGATATATAGTGTTAGTGTGTATTATATTAATATAGTGTTTTATTTATTACTGTTGTGGAAGGTTCTTAATGCTAGTAAACTGGAAAATTTGTTGCTAGGCTTTTACTCCCCTAGTACCTTGATTGATATGTGGCCAAGCTATGTGTTCCAGTGATGCTGTAAATTAAATTTTAAATTTTGCCCCGAGGGGCGAGTTTATTGGGCAGCGCCACTCATCTTGTGAGTGGACACACCGCCATAGCAGCATGTACAACACTCCCCAATAGGAAGAAAACCCGCTGGGTTGTTCATCCTGTCACTTGTACCCAGACACAGCTGGGACTTGCTTAACTGTCTCAAGTGAACAGCTCCTCAAACAAGAAGATTAACATCTATCAACCCTTAAAAGCTTACGTTATCTTGCGGGTGCAAAATGGGGAAATCTTTTAAGAACAGTATCAATATTTGACAGATAGTGTTTTCCTAACTCAAACAATGTGGGGTTTATTAATCTACACATATTTCTGATGTCTCTCAGGTGTTCACATTCTCTCAGGTAGTGGTCAAGGCGGTGTCCATCACTCTCACCACAGATTCTGCAACTTCGCTGCTCAACTGTTGTTTCCATTCCATATCTCCATGGATATCTGTATCCAAGACGGATTCTCGCTATTACTGATTCTCTCCCTCGTCCTCCTCCTCTTCGGCCATAATGATTGGGATTGCCAGCTGCAACCATGTTGTACCATCGTACAGATTCACTGGTTTGTGCTTCTATCCTCCTTTCCTCAGTTACCTTGTCACGGTGATGTTGCCTGACAATACCTCTAATTTGTAGTAGAGTCCTGGGTATGAAGTATTCAATATGGTCTCCTTCAGCAGCCAGCACATCTGCTCGTTCATTCCCACATATTCCAACATGGGAGGGGATCCACAGAAACTTGATGACTCTTCCCTGATTGGTAAGAACTCTCACAGATCTCTTAATTTCAGCGACTATTGCAAGATTTTCTGCCTGATTTTTACTTAGGCTTTGTAGTGCTGCTTTTGAATCGGTGCAAATAACTGCACCATTAGTGTTCCGTTCAAGAAACTTTAGCGCCATAACAATGGCAGTTAGCTCTGCTTGCGTTGAAGAGGCATAGTTCTCAATACGTGCTTTTTCTTCATTTCTGCGTTGGAAAGTATTATCCTTGATTACCGTGTTTCCTGCACCAGCCCTGCCATTGACAGGATTAGATGACCCGTCAGTGTAGATTTGATCTAGTTCATCTCCGGCTTCTTTATAAATTTCCTCGAGATACTTGTGCCTCATTTCTTGTGGTAACATGTTGGATTTTTTCATCGCCATTTCATTGATGATGATCTTGCATGAGTCATCCTCCCAGGGAGGTAACCTCTCTACAGGCAGGAGCTCACGGGCTTGCTCAAGCAGGTGAAGCTCTTCGAGGTAGCAGACTGATCTGTGATGCCATTTTTTGCTTCTCCTGTTTCCCCCTGAAAGTAGCACAGAGCTCAGTTTTTTCTTAGCAATATCATTGTAATGGGGATCTCTGGCGATCCTAATTGCAAGCTTAGCATTCAGCTCCTGAATTCTGCTTTTAACACTGGGAAGGGACAACTCCTCTCGTAGATTAGACGTTTTGGCAGTTCTTGGAAATCCAAGAATGATTGTCATGGCTTCATTTTGAATGCTTTCAAGCCTTTTCATATCGCTTTGGGAGTAGGTGCACAGAACTGGTGCGGCATAGTCTAATCCGGAGCGCACATAGGCTGTGTACATCATTTTAAGCACGGCAATAGAGGCTCCATGTCCATTCCAGGTCATAGCTTTCAGTGCCCTGAGTCGACTTTTGCATGTTCCTATGAGTTGATTGAGCTCCTCTTTCTTCCCCTTGTTAGAGCCGACAGTGACGCCAAGATACCGATAGTGGTCAACCCATTCAAGTGTTACACCATTAATTTGCAGTTCTTCATTTGCTCTCCGCTTGTGATGGGAGTATGCCTTCGTCTTGTTTGTGGAGAGAGTGAAACCGAGCTCAATACACTTCCTTCCAAGGAGTTCAATGGACTGTTCAATTTTTCCCAAGGTGGGAGCTTGTATTAGAACATCATCTGCATATCCCACTTGTTGTGATGCTGTAAGTTACTCCCTTAAGATATGTATATTGAGGTCTTATGTCTCTGACCATAACAAGTACAGGTTGTGTGGTGATGATGCTGCTGGGAGTTGTATGGTGAAGAAGCTGATGCGGTTTGTGTGGTAAAGATGATGAAGGTTGAGTGGTAAAGAAGCTGCTGTGTGATGATGCTGCTGGGGGTTGAGTGGAGATGTTTTGAATTGTGGTGGAGATATTGCAGGAAGTTGTATGGTGAAGATGCTGCAGGAAGTTGTATGGTTAAGATTCTGCAGGAAGTTGTATTGTGAAGAAGCTGCAGGAAGTTTTATGGTGTAGATGCTGCTGAAGGTTGTGTGGAGAAGTTTTTGTTTGGGGGTTATTATGACCACGCGTACTGAGGCTGGTGTATTGATGTACTCAAACTATTCAGTGATATCAGGCTATAGCTTGAAAAACCTCCTTGTATGCTTATTGTGTGTAATAAATGCTGTATAGGAAACATTATGTTGACCATGTGTAATTACTGTGTAATTTCCATTTCATTGTGGATTTCCACTTCTTCAGCGCATCTGTGGCGTTACGGTCCAGAGTTTGTGACCTTTTTTGTGTTATTTGACTGCAAGGATTATTGTCATGTTGACCTAATGTATACCATGGATCATTTCTACTGTTGTGCATCATTTATACCAGGTGTTAGGTGCTTTTACATGTCTTAGTGAGGTGGTATTCTGAGCAACTTAAGTAATGCCAAGGTGCTGTATATGATATTGTTTCCTCATACCTAATTTTTTACTGGTTGTGACACCACCACCCTGTATTGGTATTAGCAGCATAATAGGCGCTAGTGTCTCACTGCACCAGAATAGAGCCTGATGTCCACAAGGTCCACTTGGTTTTCACCACTCGAAAAATTCCTCGTTTTCTCGGGATTTACCACCTTGGCAATCACAGGGCTGCTCTTACATTTAAGTCCCATAGACCTGGTCACCACACATGAAGGGTGTACACAACGTTATTCTCTGCGGCTGGTAGATCCAAGGCAACGTACTCTCCAAGATAAGAGTCTGGATGGCACCAGTGTCTCGGAAGATCACCATGTATTTCCAGGAAGAACCCTCAGACGACAAAAGTCTTCCCTTCGAAAAGAATGGGGTAAGCAGGTTCAACCACTGTGGGTTGGAGGTCCTACACCCTAACCCTTCAGAAGGCCTCAAGCCCTGTGTCACAACAAGAGCATTGGGTCTTTTTTCCTGGGTACAGTTGCAACAACGGCTAGTAATGTGGTTTGCACGTTTACATTGATTACAGAATCGTCGAGGAGAAGATACATTACTAACAGGATTTCCCTTTGGTGCCTGTAATCAAAACACTTTCAGTCAGGTATGTTTATAGAAATATCTTGGGATTTACCTCTAAGCCGCCCCTGTAAGATTTTCACCCACTGTTCCTCTGGCCAGTTCATGGACATGGCCAGTCTCTAAAAATGGTTGAAAAACCTTTCAGGGTCTAGCTCTGAAAATTCAGGCAGGTTATGCTTTTTATCATAATGCCTGGGGTTTGAATCCCCAGCAGGTAGTGGTACAGCGGTGTTTACTCTTATTCTTTCCATTTTTGGAAAGAATAAGAGTAAATAAAGTAAAGAGTAAATTCTTTTGGAAAGAATAAGATCTTTCATAAGGATCATTTTTGAGCCTTTGCTTTTCTACCTTAGCATTTTGCTCTGCCACTCTTGCCTCTTGCTCTGCTAGTTTTAATCGGGCCAGCTGTAATTCTGATTCTATCCTGCTAGATTCACTTTCAACTGGACTGGCTTGGCATAAAATTGTATCACTTGCCAATAGGCCCTGGTCTATGCAATTGTGTAAAATCTCATTGGTCTTAACACACTTTTTATTAGTTTCATTTAACTCTAGGCCCAATTCCTTGCCTAACAACACTAATTTAGCTTTGGTCAGCTTCTCAATCTCCACCACAGAAGGCGTCTTTGCCAGTTCCTGCAATTTAGCCTCCATCACTAATTATCCTAGCTACTAGCCAAAGAAAAAATAAAAAATGGGAAAAAATAAAAAAATTTGCACGGCCCCTATCACAAGGCCACACTTACCTCAATCGTGAAGAGATCCAGCTGGGTGTCCAGTCAGTGCAAGATGTATCCTTTGTCAGTTTAGCTAGACCCTAGGGTACCACACAACCATTCTGCGGAATGCAAGAATTTTAGTTTTGGCACTCAAAAATCTAAATTTTTTACAATTTATGTATAATTATTCTAACTACAGGTCAGTCCAAGCACTTGTTATGGAAAAGTATGTAATTAAACTGAGAGGGCCACTAGTAATAATCAAAGGAGTTCCTAAAATCAGTGGAGATCAAATAGGCCCCGGCACCCAATAAGATTATACCCAGCACTAAATTAC
This sequence comes from Procambarus virginalis, assembly GCA_020271785.1. NCBI lineage: Eukaryota > Metazoa > Arthropoda > Malacostraca > Decapoda > Cambaridae > Procambarus > Procambarus virginalis. The sequence continues at coordinate 5,866 of WNGS01107646.1, read as the reverse complement.
TGGCTTTAACCCTCAAACCGCGCATATCATATTTGAATGATATCAGTGACAAAACCGAAATCGCGCACATCATTTATATATGATTTCGTGTCTAGCGCTATAATTTAAACGCCCCGCCTGGGATAGGGGCAGCTATAGTACAGCCACGATTGATAGTTGCCAGATGCCACCTAGAAAAAAAATCCAGGCCAACATTCTTGGGAGTGAGAGCGTCAGTATTGCGCCAGCCACCAAGGCTGGCGCACGCAGCACGAGCTCACAGCACCGCTGTTCAGCTTGTGACCACAGCATCGCCTACAAATGCCAAAATATAAGTGATACTGCTATTACTTAGCAGTGATAGTATTACTGAAGCCCCCTGAATTTGATAAAACTGACCAGGATTCTGATAATAGCTTGATTGTGGAGATATTTAGTGCTGTGCTCGATGGAGGGAGGAGTACGGCTGTGGAGGGAGGGTTGTGGGCATCATCTTCTGATTGTGTGTGGCCACCATTTATTGACTGCACTCACCATACCAGCTTAGTGGTTCGCTATGGTGAACACAAATGTAGATACTTACATATAACGTGTGTATAGTGTGAGATAACAGCGAGAGGAGTAGGTTGGGAGCCGCCATTTTGGTGAGAGAGGAGCGTCGTCTGCACGACTTGGCATGTTGTTTACTGGTGGCCACTATGGTCTTTGGGCACCATACCAGCTTATTTGTACAGTTATGGTGAATAAAACAGGTAGATACTTATATATAATGTGTGTATATAGCGTAATAACACCACAACCAATATTGTTGGAGGAGAAATATTAGTGCATCTGGCCTTGAGGGTGGCCGCCGATCAGCTGACTGTGGAGTAGCTACGTCTTTGTGCGTTTACTCACCATACAAGCTTAGATGTACAGTTATGGTGAACAAAACATGTAAATACGTATATATAACGTCTGTGTATAGTGAATAAATGCAAAAACAGTATTGTGGGAGGTAAATGAGGGTGAGTGAGGTGGTGTTGAGGGAGGGCGTGGCAGTGAGTGGCTCGCTGGTGTTGGCGGCCACTCCTCGTTGCTTTTTGACTCACAAGACCAACTTAGTAGTTCGTTATGGTGAACAAAACATGCAGATACTTATATATAACCTGTGTATATAGTGTAACAACAGCAAAACTATTTGTTTACTGTTTTATGAACATAATAATTGAATCACTTATATGCACACCATAATTTTGAGTACAGCGATGGTTCACACATTTTATAATATAAATATACCACAATTCACTGTATGGAATAATATTACTGCAAAAAAACTAAGAAAAAATCAATCAGAGACATTGAAATAATTAGGAATAATATATTTGTGGCAACTGCCGTCTGACAGCTCGGGCGGAGTAGACCTCGTCTGGCGAAGGCTCTGCCAACGCCCCTTTTTTGCCACACTTCCCTACCCTACTGCGGCTAAAATATGCCACCTACGATTTTTTTGTTATTTTTTCCGTGATCAGGGAACAAAAATAAACACTTCTATAAGACGAAAGAATTTTTTGGATTTTTTTTTGTTGCGCCTGTGGGTGTGAATTCCATTTGGGCCCCTAGCGGTGTGAGGGTTAAAGTAATTTCTGCAGCAAGTGGTAGATCAACTGCTCCATTTCAACACGAAGAAGGGATACTCCTTTCTTAATACTGTGACGGTAAAGTGTTGGAAATGGTGTTCGGCATCTTCCAATGGCAGGTGTCAATGCCTGGTCACATACAAGAGTAAAAAAAAAGGGACTGCTTGCCTGATAGTCTGCGGTAAGGTAAGGTAAGACACACAAAACACAATATGAACAATGAAATTTAATTACTCTAAAAAACAAATTGAAATAAAGACAATTCCTTGGCATTGAAATAGTGCAAAAGAAATAACAAGTGAAAATATATAACAAGATGAATACAAGACTGGTTACGTTAACAGGAATACAAAGATAAAATGGTGCTGGGAATATATGAGCAAGCTAACAACCGCTATTTGATCACACGAGGTGAATCAACTAGGTGTTCTCAGCTGTAGAGCACAAGATATTCTGAGGTGGTACAGCGCGCTGACTTCAACGTTGACTTGACGACGTACGTGAGTGGCGGAGAACGGAAGTGGTGAGATGTCGAGCAGCCAATGAGAATACAGGTCGCAGACGCTTAGGTAGTTTGCTAATTGAAGTGCAGTTGGCGAACAGGCGAGGTGTGCAGGAGTGGGGGGGGGGGTATGCAGGTGCGTGTGGCTGTCTTGATATACGTTTAAGCTACTGTAGAACGTATGTTGAATGTAGCTTGGAACGTGACGAATATAGGGAAGAGCAGGCTCAATCTCTTGGAAGAGATTACCGTCACAACTCTCCCCCAAAGCCTGCGATTCCGGTGAAGTCACGTTCTCGGGAGGTAGATGGTAGGTGGAGCAGGCTCTACCTCAGTGATGCTGGGAGAGGGCGTCTGATATGATGTAGTCAGACTTCTGGGTGTAGCAATCTCCAGGCTGAAATGTTGCAGCTAGCAAGCCCATTGTGGATGTAGTCGATGGTTGAGTTGGGCTGGCTGCAGGAAGTGAAGATGGGTTGTGGTCCGTGTAGATGGTAGTGGACCGAGTACTTTGCAGGTATGTGCAAAGTGTTGCCTGTTCAGGACGATGAGTGCTCCTTTTGATCGTGCTGTCATTTATGGTAGTAGGTAGTGTTACGGTGCCCTCTCCTATCTCTTTCGTTTGCCTGCTGTAAGAGTCATATCGACTCTCCCCACTGTTTCTCTGAGGTACAGGAAAGTCTGTTGGTATGTGTGGCGACCAGATTCGGCCGCCAGTTAAGGGAGAAAGGTTACATTATAAGTTGTGAGTAAAAGGAAATTGGCGCCCTGATGAAAATGAAAGAGTATCCCCTACTGCAGATATGACGTTTGTAATGGACGCTAGCCGTGTGCGGATTGGGTGGCTTGGGTCACGGGCGACCAATCAGAGCCCGCCGTGACGTCACCGAGTGCCCCGGGTGGCGCCAACGTCAGAGTTGACCTGACAGTAGAGGCGACAGGACGCACCTCAGTTAGCTCTCAAGGATTGGAGGCTTTGCGAGCCTTTCTCAGTGGATTAGAGCTAGCCATCGCAGCCCACCTTATATATTGGAGGCCCCGCGCTTCTGGGAAACGAAAAGGAACCAAGTTGATTGAGCAGAGAAGTGCCAAACTTGGAAAATTGTCGGCGGCGATGCTGGGCGGCGACGCTGGGCGGCGACGCTGGACGTTGAGGGCCTGGGAAGGTGTGGCGGGCAGGCTTAGCTGTGACTGGGTCACATCCACTGAGGGTGTTGGAGGGACGACACCGTTCCTAGGACGAAGAGCAACGCCTTGTGGAAGGAACGTGTGTGTGAATATAGCGATTAGCTCAGCGCCCATTGATGAACCAGGATTGGGATAGCTGAACCTCAGGGATTGGAACGGCGATGACGCGAAGGCTTCACGACACCTGAGGACCTGTGTGAACGTTCCTGGATCGCCGAGGATCGACTCAGGAAGCGTGGGACCCTCACACCATCGAGGGACAGGCGTCGTGAGCCAGGACTGTTAAGGTAGATCATTTTCCCTCCCATTACCCCTTTGTATGAGTAGGCTAGATAGACAATAATAATCACTTATGTATGTGGAATTAGGACATTAATACTTCAGTAGTAGGATAGGCTGCAGGGCAGCTTATGTCCAGGACTGTCAGAGAGGACAGTGTGTGTGGATGGCAGGACAGTGAAGAAGAGGAGCCGACGTGGTGAAGAGGCCTTTCTGTGAGAGAGTGTGCGACTCCTGTCTATCTGCCCAGTTGAAGGAGCCTGGAGAACGTTAGAGAAGAGTTGCTGACAATCTCCAGAGTTATTATTATTATTTTATCATTTTCTTGTATTACTTGTAGTCATATGTGTGATCATGTAATTCGTGTCAGTAAATTCACACATTTTATTATTGTGTTAAGTGCGCCTCCATTATTATTTCTATATGAATATACACGAAGGTCATCATAGTACCACCTAGCTCTTATTGCTGAAGAGTGGTAAACAGCACAGACTTATATAAAAGTGTACCCTTAGCCATCCGATCAGTACTAGTGCCTGAATGGCGGCAACTAGTAACGTGGTGGCTAGAGAGAGGTAAGGCCACACGGACCTTCATGGGGGTACCCTGGGCCGACAGTCCAATAGTAGATCTTGGGAGTAGCAACACTCTGGCAACAGACAACATATTACACCCACTGAACTGCATCGCTGGGGTGCAGATATAATAAACCAGCTGGCGACCTTGTTGAGGAAAAGATAGAGAAGACAGGCGGGAAAGGAGTTCCTGCAACCTTTTTGTCTGGCAGGCAAGACTCAGGGGAGTTACTGTATAAGGTGAGCCTGAGTCTTCCTTCACTCCTCCTCGGGTAGGCCGGAGCTGTTAATAGCAGTTTTCCCGTGGTTGACTGAAGGGCTTCCAGGGTGAATCAGTGGCACCCCTTTTCAGTGGAGGAAGCAAAGACCTGCGGAGGTGGGCATTGCTGGTCCTCTCCTGTGGGACCAAGGAGACTCCGGTGAATCCCGGGAGTCAGAGGGGCTGAGCATTCGGCCCTTTGAGCCCCTAGCAGCCGAGTGCTAGCAGAGCCCCGGCCCACCCCCCGTGACAAGAACTGGCGACCTTGCCAGGATACGAACCACAGTAGCCAAGAACTGGAGACTTAGCCAGGAAGGGTGGATCAAGCTACAGTGTTGCCAAGGTGTATTGATCAAGCTACAGTGTTGCCAAAATTTCAAGACAGTGTTGCCAGGGTACAAATACAGTGTGGCCAGTGAATTCAGGGTACTGTTACCCAACCAGCTAAGGGACCGAGACAGTGAAATTAGTACCTACTAACTTGTCTGTGCTGTCGTGTATGCTCGATGATATAGAGAGAGGAGGATAAAGTAAAGAAATTTATTGACACAAGGGACGAGAGAATTTTGGAAGAGTGTACCAAGGCACAGCTCCAACGAGTGGCAAACCACTTTGGGATCAGGTTGAGGACGACAAAGGTCGCGGAGCGAAGGGTAGAGATCATGGCACAGCTCACAACTCGAGTGAAGGCGACGGGAGAGGAGCCATCTCAAGGAGAGCCGTCCCAAGAAGAGCCGTCGCAAGGTGAACCGTCCCGACTAGAGCCACCCCAAGCGCCTACCAGTGTGGAGAGAATTCACAGTGAACATTGGAGCAGTGGAAGGTCCAGCTGTAGTAAGGGAGCTGCAACTGGAAAGAATGAAGATGCAACGGAAGCCAGCTGAGACGAGAGGAGAAAGAAATGCAGCGAGAGGAAAGAGAAGCGCAAATGCAGCGAGAGGAGCGTGAGCGAGAAGCACGACTGCAGCGAGAGGAACGTGAGCGAGAAGAAGAGAGAAGAGAGAGACAACTGCGACTGGAGGAGATAAAGGCAAGAAAGAAGTCGAATTGCGTCGCGTTGAGCGTGGTCTGCCCACACTACCTACTCGGCAGAATGACTTCAAGGTAAGAGAACGTGACTTACCTACGTTCGAACCACAAGAAGCTGAGGCGTTCTTCGAACACTTTGAACGGATAGCAACTCTGAAGGAGTGGCCAGAAGATGATTGGGCTGCTCTGGTCCAGGGCTGGTTGACTGGTGTGGCCCGGGAAGCCTACAACATGCTGGACCTAGAAGAGTGTGCTAATTACGACGCAATTAAGAATGCGGTGCTCCACTCATTCCGGCTGACTCCAGAGATGTACCAGAAGCGGTTTAGAGAGTGTACAAGAGCGTCGGGAAAGTTTTACGCCGAGACCGCCAGGGATATGGAAGGAAGTTCCTACGTGGTTGAAGGCAGAGGAAGTGGAGTTGGCGGATGATATT